>JASTWF010000337.1:172500-187558 GCA_030390025.1 Squalus acanthias | reverse complement strand
TCTCTGTCTCCATCTCTCTGTCTCTGTCTATGTTTACAGAGAAAAAAACAGAAAGGACGAGTGAGAGAGAGACAGAGAAGAGCAAGACCGACTGAGACAGAGAGAGACCAACTGAGAAAGACAGCAGCATGAACAAATTGAGGCACAGAGAGAGATAAAGAGAGGGAAACAGACAGAAAGAGAAATGGGGAGAAAAGAGACAAAGGAGAAAGAGAGATTGAGAAAGAGAAAGACAGAAAGTGCAGGTGGAGCCAGACTTTGAGAGACAGGACAGAGAGAGCGAAACAGGCTGAGAGACAGAGAGCAAAAGAAATAGAGAGAGAAATACAGAGGGAGAGGGAGATGGAATCAAGCGCTGCCGAAACACCGAGCACCCTGAGTGTTGTGGGAGTGGGAGTGGGAGCTGGGCCTGCTCCAGGCTACATGGGCCCTAACCGGGGAGGGTTTCCTGGTGTAACAACCCTTCATGTGGAGCCAGGAGGAGCTGTCCTGAGGGCTGCCCACGGTCGCTCCTGCCCTGATGGGCCGCCTTTATGTAATTATGGTCTGGCCACAGCGAGCACTCAATCCTATAAAATGGGCTTATCTTTCTGAAACTTTCATGTCTTGCTGCCCTTTGTTTTATAGATTTCAGGGAGTACTTGTCCACCTACACCGTGTGTGATTCTGGCAACTAATTCAGCTGATCTTATCAGATGGAGGGCAACTCTGTCAGTCCCACTGGCCTGCAGAGCGAAGGGGCCCAGCTGTTGCTCCTCAATGTCGGCGGAGAAGCAGAACAATGAGCTGAAACAGATAGTGAGCAAATATATCAGAGGAGAAAGAGGCTTTGAAATAGTAACCTAGAAATTGGGCCGAATATGCAAATAAGGGCCGAAAGCCTGCGTGTTCATGGGGGAAATGAGAGGCCAAGTAAAGATCCTGTGGATTGCAGAGGTGCCGATGTGGGAAGAGAAGCCGTTACAGGAGGATCCACAGGAGTGGCAGCAATCACGGGCACTCGGTGGAGCTGGGTGATGGAGGTGCGAGGTTGGAGGAGGAGGATTTGCTGCTGTGAGTCAGCTGAAAGCAAGGCTGGAGGGAACCAAACAGGGAATTTGGAGAGAGGAATCTGGCACGCAGCAAAACATGGCGAGAAAAGGAAGGTTGGAGATGGGGTGGCAGTTGGAGAGGACAGAAATGTTAACAATTTATTTTTGAGGTGGAAGCTGATGACAGCAGTTTCAAAAAGATAAGGGTCAGTAACTGAAACAGAGAAACAGCTCTCAACACACCTGTCCCTAACAAACCTGTCCCAAACACACCTGTCCCAAACAAACCTGTCCCAAACACACCTGTCCCAAACACACCTGTCCAAACACACCTGTCCCAAACAAACCTGTCCCAAACACACCTGTCCCAAACACACCTGTCCCAAACAAACCTGTCCCAAACACACCTGTCCCAAACAAACCTGTCCCAAACACACCTGTCCCAAACAAACCTGTCCCAAACACATCTGTCCCAAACAAACCTGTCCCAAACCCACCTGTCCCAAACAAACCTGTCCCAAACACACCTGTCCCAAACAAACCTGTCCCAAACACACCTGTCCCAAACACACCTGTCCAAACACACCTGTCCCAAACAAACCTGTCCCAAACACACCTGTCCCAAACAAACCTGTCCCAAACACACCTGTCCCAAACACACCTGTCCCAAACAAACCTGTCCCAAACACACCTGTCCAAACACACCTGTCCCAAACGCACCTGTCCCAAACGCACCTGTCCCAAACACACCTGTCCCAACAAACCTGTCCCAAACACACCTGTCCAAACACACCTGTCCCAAACACACCTGTCCCAAACACAACTTTCCCAAATCCACCTGTCCCAAACACACCTTTCCCAAACCCACCTGTCCCAAACACACCTGTCCCAAACACACCTGTCCCAAACCCACCTGTCCCAAGCACAGCTGTCCCAAGCACACCTGTCCCAAACACACCTGTCTCACACTCACCTGTGCCAAACACACCTTTCCCAAACACACCTTTTCCAAGTCCACCTGTCCCAATCACAACTATGCCAAACACACCTGCCCCAAACACCCCTGTCCCCAACCCACCTGTTCCAAACATACCTGTCCCAAACACACCTGTCCCAAACAAACCTGTCCCAAACACACCTGTCCCAAACACACCTGTCCCAAACACACCTGTCCCAAACACACCTGTTCCAAACCCACCTGTCCCAAACACACCTGTCCCACACTCACCTGTCCCAAACAAACCTGTCCCAAACACACCTGTCCCAAACCCACCTGTCCCAAACCCACCTGTCCCACACTCACCTGTCCCAAACCCACCTGTCCCAAACCCACCTGTCCCAAACACACCTGTCGCAAACCCACCTGTCCCAAACACACCTGTCCCAAACACACCTGTCCCAAACAGACCTGTCCCAAACCCACCTGTCCCAAACACACCTGTCCCAAGCACAGCTGTCCCAAGCACACCTGTCCCAAACACACCTGTCTCACACTCACCTGTGCCAAACACACCTTTCCCAAACACACCTTTTCCAAGTCCACCTGTCCCAATCACAACTATGCCAAACACACCTGCCCCAAACACCCCTGTCCCCAACCCACCTGTTCCAAACATACCTGTCCCAAACACACCTGTCCCAAACACACCTGTCCCAAACAAACCTGTCCAAAGCACACCTGTCCCAAACACACCTGTCCCAAACAAACCTGTCCCAAACACACCTGTCCCAAACACACCTGTCCCAAACACACCTGTCCCACACTCACCTGTCCCAAACAAACCTGTCCTAATCACACCTGTCCCAAACCCACCTGTCCCAAACCCACCTGTCCCAAACACACCTGTCGCAAACCCACCTGTCCCAAACACACCTGTCCCAAACACACCTGTCCCAAACACACCTGTCCCAAACACACCTGTCCCAAACAGACCTGTCCCAAACAGACCTGTCCCAAACACACCTGTCCCAAGCACAGCTGTCCCAAGCACACCTGTCCCAAACCCACCTGTCCCAAACACACCTGTCCCAAGCACAGCTGTCCCAAGCACACCTGTCCCAAACACACCTGTCTCACACTCACCTGTGCCAAACACACCTTTCCCAAACACACCTTTTCCAAGTCCACCTGTCCCAATCACAACTATGCCAAACACACCTGCCCCAAACACCCCTGTCCCCAACCCACCTGTTCCAAACATACCTGTCCCCAACCCACCTGTTCCAAACACCCCTGTCCCCAACCCACCTGTTCCAAACATACCTGTCCCCAACCCACCTGTTCCAAACACACCAGTCCCATACACACCTGTCTCACACTCATCTGTCTCACACTCACCTGTCCCAAACGCACCTTTCCCAAACACACCTTTGCCAAGTCCACCTGTCCCAATCACAACTATGCCAAACACACCTGCCCCAAACACCCCTGTCCCCAACCCACCTGTTCCAAACATACCTGTCCCCAACCCACCTGTTCCAAACACCCCTGTCCCCAACCCACCTGTTCCAAACATACCTGTCCCCAACCCACCTGTTCCAAACACACCAGTCCCATACACACCTGTCTCACACTCATCTGTCTCACACTCACCTGTGCCAAACACACCTTTCCCAAACACACCTTTTCCAAGTCCACCTGTCCCAATCACAACTATGCCAAACACACCTGCCCCAAACACCCCTGTCCCCAACCCACCTGTTCCAAACATACCTGTCCCCAACCCACCTGTTCCAAACACCCCTGTCCCCAACCCACCTGTTCCAAACATACCTGTCCCCAACCCACCTGTTCCAAACACACCAGTCCCATACACACCTGTCTCACACTCACCTGTCCCAAACGCACCTGTCCAAAGCACACCTGTCCCAAGCACACTTGTCCAAAACACACCTGTCCAAACCCACCTGTCCAAACCACACCAGTCCCAATGACACCAGTCCCAATGAGACCAGTCCCAAACACACCTGTCCAAACACACCTGTCCAAACCCACCTGTCCAAACACACCTGTCCAAACACACCTGTCCCATACTCACCTGTTCAAAACACACCTGTCCAAACACACCTGTCCCACACTCACCTGTCCCAAATACACCTGTCCAAACACACCTGTCCCACACTCACCTGTCCCAAATACAACTGTCCAAAACACACTTGTCCCACACTCACCTGTCCCTCACACACCTGTCACAAACACACCTGTCACAAACACACCTGTCCCAAACACACCCATCTCACACTCACCTGTCTCAAACACACTGGCCCAAACACACCTATTCCAAACACATCTGTCCCAAACACACCTGTTTGACACTCAGCTGTCTAAACACAGCTGTCCAAACTCACCTGTCTAAACACAGCTGTCCAAACACACCTGTCAAATCACACCAGTCCCAATGACACCAGTCCCAATGACACCAATCCCAAACACACCTGTCCAAACACACCTGTCCAAAACACACTTGTCCCACACTCACCTGTCCAAACACACCTGTCCCACATTCACCCGTCCCACACTCACCTGTCCCAAACACACCTGTCCCAAACACACCTGTCCCAAACACACCTGTCCCAAACACACCTGTCCCACACTCACCTGTCCCAAACACACCTGTCCCAAACAGACCTGTCCCAAACACACCTGTCCCACACTCACCTGTCCCAAACACACCTGTCCCAAACACACCTGTCCCACACTCACCTGTCCCAAACACACCTGTCCCAAGCACACCTGTCCCAAACACACCTGTCCAAACACACCTGTCCCACACTCACCTGTGCCAAACACACCTGTCCCAAACACACCTGTCCCACACTCACCTGTCCCAAACCCACCTGTCCCAAACCCACCTGTCCCACACTCACCTGTCCCACACTCACCTGTCCCAAACACACCTGTCCCAAACACACCTGTCCCAAGCACACCTGTCCCAAACACACCTGTCCAAACACACCTGTCCCACACTCACCTGTCCCAAACACACCTGTCTCAAACACACCTGTCCCACACTCACCTGTCCCACACTCACCTGTCCCAAACACACCTGTCCCAAACCCACCTGTCCCACACTCACCTGTCCCAAACACACCTGTCCCACACTTACCTGTCCCACACTCACCTGTCCCAAACTCAATTTGAGGAGCCTCCTCGAAGGCCCACAAACGGGCACAATCTGCGGAAACGCACTGTGCTGGTGATTTCTATCTGGGGGTGTGGCCAGTTCTGGGGGTGGGGCCTGCTTCGGGCAAAATGATTGTTAAGCTGCGTTACAGATCGGGGAAACTCGCTTTACGCTCGATGTAACCAAGCTGGAGTTTCCGCGATCTTTTGCGCTGGTTCAGCCAATTTCACCTGGATTGCACTGATAAAACTGGCGAAAGCTCTCGCTCTCTGTATCTTGCAATTAGAGAGTTTGTTGCTCCCTGGGCTGCAGAAAGCGTTAGTATTGTTAACACCACTTTCATTTCCCCTTTTCTTTCAGTATTTTCATGCTCTGGTTTAACTAAGGAAGGAATGGGCAAAGTCTAACCTTGTGAATAGAGAGGGAAGTAATATTAATAAAACTGTTGGAAGGGAAGCAGAAGATTTAGTTGAAATAAATAGTTAAAAATAATATCCGGGGAGAAAGAGAAAGAAAGAGGCATTGAGGAAGAGCGAGATGAGAACCCTTGCTGTAGAGGGGTAAGGAAAACCAAATAGCTAAATTAACAAAAAGGAAAAATAAAATTAACAATAGAAAATTGCAGTCAGGGTTGCGTGGTGTGTATGTGATTAGCCAAAGCTTTCAAACAACATTGGAAAGTTAGAAGCATTAATAACTAAGGGGTAGGATATATAGCTAGGATTCTATCACAGTGCTAAAACATACGAAGGTTAAGATAGAATCCATATGAGCTAAAGGGTAGGAAGGCATCATGGGATAATTCAGGTTCTGCATTACAAGCCAAACGGTGAAGGTGTGAAAGAGGCAGAGATCCGTGGACAGCCGGCGCATGGGAACACCACCACCTCCAAGCTCCCCTCCAAGTCACACACCATCCTGACTTGGAAATATATCGCCGATCCTTCATCGTTGCTGGGTCAAAATCCTGGAACTCCCTGCCTAACAGCACTGTGGGAGCACCTTCACCACACGGACTGCAGCAGTTCTAGAAGAGGGGGTACAGCGGAGATGTATGAGGATGTTGCCTAGGCTGGGGAGTTTTAGCTATAAGGAAAGATTGGATAGGCTGGGGTGGTTTTCTTTGGAACAGAGGAGGCTGAGGGGTGACTTGATTGAGGTGTATAAAATTATGAGGGGCCTAGATAGAGTGGATAGGAAGGACCTATTTCCCTTAGCAGAGGGGTCAATAACCAGGGGACACAGATTTAAAGTAATTGGTTGGAGGATTAGACGGGAGTTGAGGAGAAATTTTTTCACCCAGAGGGTGGTGGGGGTCTGGAACTCACTGCCTGAAAGGGTGGTAGAGGCAGGAACCCTAACCACATTTAAAAAGTACTTGGATATGCACTGCTGTAACCTACAAGGCTACGGACCAAGAGCTGGAAAGTGGGATTAGGGTGGAGAGCTCTTTGTCGGCCAGCACAGACACGATGGGCCGAATGGCCTCCTTCTGTGCTGTAAATTTCTATGATTCGAAGATTCCAAGGCAGCTCACCACCACCTTCTCAAGGCCAATTAGAGATGAGCAATAAATGCTGGTCTTGTCAGCGACGCCCACATCCCATGAACGAATAAAAAAAAAGCTCAGAGAGATATATAAGGAAAGCAGCACTTAATACTGGATGACTTTAATGATCCCAAGATAGACTGGATTAAAGGTCCAGTGGGGAGCGCTCTTTAGGATCCAAAGCGGCTTCCTAGATCGGAATGTTTCTGGTTTAATTTGGGATTTATTCAGGGCTCTGGGGAGAAAACAGGGCAGTGGGATTAGTTCTGAAATGACACATTTTAAAAAAAAAATCATTATTTTACTATTATTTTATAATTTTGCTGGATCTTTCTCAATTAACAATTTTTCATTCTTTCCTTGAGTTAGTCCGATTTATGCATTTGGTATTTCTCTCTGATTTTTCTCTTTTGTTGTGAGCCTATTGAGTTATTGGAGCACCAGGAGCTCGGCAGCTGGATGTCAGTTCAAGTCCATTGGTTAGAGTCCATGGGCTAGAGATTCATCTACTCACCGGCACACTGTAGCGCCACGAAATGGCAATAAAATGGCGGCCAGCTGGTGGCGGGTCCCGCGGCGGTCGCCATTTTTGTCTGCCCCCTTTGCACTGCCGGTAACTGGCATCGCCCTGTGAAAAAAAAATGGTGGCGTGGTGACGTCAATCGGCGTGCAACGCCGACTTAAAGTCACCAACGCGAACTTCGACCCTGGCACTGAATTCAGCGCTGGGTCCTCAGCACGCCAGGTTGACAGATGCTGACAGTGGCGATGTCAACAGCTCTTAAAGGGACACACACATCATTCAGGTAAGTTTGAATTTAAGGGTTTGGCGTGGGCTTTTTTGATTTTATTGAAGTAATGGCTTGCTGCAATAGATGTGAAAAGTTTTTTAAGTGTGCAGGCAGTGCTGCTAGATGCTTGTAAGGACTCAGATGGTAAATGAAGGCCTTTGAGAAGACAGAACATGCTGCAAATACTCAACAGGCCACGCAACATCCGTAGAGAGAAAAATAGAGTTCAGGCAGGTCTCAGGTCAACATGCTGCCTGACCAACTGAGTATTTCCAGCATTTTATGCTGTCATTTCACAAGCATAGCATAGAAGATAGGAGCAGGAGTAGGCCATTCGGCCCCTCGAGCCTGCTCCACCATTTAATGAGATCATGGCTGATCATCCAAATTCAGTACCCTGTCCCTGCTTTCTCCTTATATCCCTTGATCCCTTTAGCCTTACGAAATATATCTATCTCCTTCTTGAATATATTTAATGAATTGGCCTCAACTGCCTTCTGTGGTAGAGAATTCCACAGGTTCACCACTCTCTGGGTGAAGAAATTCCTCCTCATCTCAGTCCTAAATGGCTTACCCCTTATCCTTAGACTGTGACCTCTGGTTCTGGACTCCCCGCCATCGGGAACATCCTTCCTGCATCTAGTCTGTCTAGTCCTGTTAGAATTTTATAAGTTTCAATGAGATCCCCTCTCATTCTTCTAAACTCTCGCGAATATAAGCCTAATCGACCTAATCTCTCTTCATACGTCATTCCTGCCATCCCAGGTATCAGTCTGGTAAATCTTCGCTGCACTCCCTCCATGGCAAGAACATCCTTCCTCAGATAAGGCGACCAAAACTGCACACAATACTCAAGGTGTGGTCTCACCAAGGCCTTGTACAACTGCAGCAAGACATCCTTGCTCCTGTACTCGAATCCTCTCGCTATGAAGGCCAACATACCATTTGCCTTCTTAACCGCCTGCTGCACCTGCATGCTTACCTTCAGCGACTGGCGCACAAGGACTCCCAGATCTCGTTGCACTTCCCCTTTTCCCAATCTATTGCCATTCAGATAATAATCTGTCTTCCTGTTTTTGCCACCAAAGTGGATAACCTCGCATTTATCCACATTATAATGCATCTGCCATGCATCTGCCCAATCACCCAACCTGTCCAAATCATACTGGAGCTTTTCTGCATCCTCCTCACAGCACACACGCGCACCCAGCTTTGTGTCATCTGCAAACTTAGAGATATTACACCTAGTTCCCTCGTCTAGATCATTAATATATATTGTGAACAGCTGGGGTCCTAGCACCGATCTCTGTGGTACCCCACTAGTCACTGCCTGCCACTCGGTCTGCCATTTCTTTGTTCCCCATTATAAATTCCCCTGATTCTGACTGCCAGGGACCTACGCTTGACTTCACCAATCTTTTTCTCTTCACATATCTATAGAAGCTTTTACAGTCAGTTTTTATGTTCCCTGAAAGCTTACTCTCATATTCTATTTTCCCCCTCTTAATTAATCCCTTTGTCCTCCTTTGCTGAATCCTAAACTGCTCCCAATCCTCAGGTTTGCTGCTTTTTCTGGCCAATTTATATGTCCTCTCCTTGGATCTTATGCTATCCCTAATTTCCCTTGTTAGCCATGGTTGAGTCACAATAACAGCATCTGCTTGCAGAGGGAAGAGGAGGGAGCCGAAGAGGAGGAATCAGACGGAAGGATGCATCCCAGACAGCCCCTTTGTGGCCGGGATATCTGGGATTGAATCATCCGCCTGCCGTCCCACTGGCTGGGCAGACTGCCTCTTCTTGTTGGCCCACTGGCTGGGCAGGCTGCCTCTTCTTGTTGGCCCACTGGCTGGGCAGGCTGCCTCTTCTTGTTGGCCCACTGGCTGGGCAGGCTGCCTCTTCTTGTTGGCCCACTGGCTGGGCAGGCTGCCTCTTCTTGTTGGCCCACTGGCTGGGCAGGCTGCCTCTTCTTGTTGGCCCACTGGCTGGGCAGGCTGCCTCTTCTTGTTGGCCCACTGGCTGGGTATGCTGCATTTCTTGGGTGTGTGAAATGAAGAAGACACAAGGGTGGAGTTGTGCTGACGGGAGGGCGGGAAACCCAGAGGCGCATGGCAGAGGGACGATAACGTATGAGGATACCCGCATCTTGTATCCTTTCAGCCCTGCTGCTGGCCAAGGACTCAGCCATGCCCCCGCCAAGAATGGCCTGCACCGTCTCCTCCAAGGGGGTAAGGTGATGCTAGGTATGGGAGATGTACTCGTCATTGGTGCAGATTGTTGGTAGGTGAGTGATTGGGGGGTCCTGCATTGAGCACCGTGTGAGGCTAGTGGTGCAGTTGGTAGGTGACAGCTTTTGAAGGTGCATCACTGACCTTGACCTGTGGTCTGAGGTCATGAAGTTTCTTTGGGCACTGGAGCCAGGTGGTGGGGGCTGACACTGCTGGCAGTGATGGTCTTAGTGATATACTCCCACAATCTTCTTTTGGGAGGCCCTCCTTGCCCCTGTGGGTAGAAGACCTCTCTTGCAGTGTTGATCCCCTGCACAAAGCTGGAGTGCTGTGTGCGAGACCCTGGGTGCCCCTGCCCTGGCCTGCTGAGCAATTTGTGTCAGTGCTGAGGCAGTTTTCCCATTTGTTCAGTTTAGAAAGGTACTTCAGCTTTAACAGCTGAATATTCACTTGTAAATATTGAATATTTCTTAAAAGGCAGAAAGGGCTAAAAACTGTATTGATTCACTGCATTTTATTTTGTATTGCTTCAGTGTGCGTGGCCCCTTTAATTCTCAGACCTCTTCATTGCCCACCATTCCCTCTGAGTTCCACTGCTTCGCTCACAGAGGCAACGCCGGACCTGGACTGAAACTTTGTCCCGGATCCCTCGAGCAACGACACCAGGACGGCGTTGCACGGAAGGTGAGCTGTGCGCCACCGATCTCCATGTCCCCCAGACTAATTTCACTCGCTTAGGGTTGCAGCTATTTCCAGCGGCCAGTGACACCAGCAACGTTGCTGGTGAACATGAATTTTCCCCTCATGGGTGTCTGCCCATTGGAGGTAGTCTGTCAGCTGATCCCTTCGGTTCGAGCCCATCGGTTGGAGTCTGCGGGCTGGAGTCTGCGGGGCTGGAGTCTGCGGGGCTGGAGTCTGCGGGGCTGGAGTCTGCGGGCTTGGAGTCTGCGGGGCTGGAGTCTGCGGGGCTGGAGTCTGCGGGGCTGGAGTCTGCGGGCTTGGAGTCTGCGGGGCTGGAGTCTGCGGGGCTGGAGTCTGCGGGGCTGGAGTCTGCGGGGCTGGAGTCTGCGGGGCTGGAGTCTGCGGGCTTGGAGTCTGCGGGGCTGGAGTCTGCGGGGCTGGAGTCTGCGGGCTTGGAGTCTGCGGGGCTGGAGTCTGCGGGGCTGGAGTCTGCGGGGCTGGAGTCTGCGGGGCTGGAGTCTGCGGGGCTGGAGTCTGCGGGCTGGAGTCTGCGGGGCTGGAGTCTGCGGGGCTGGAGTCTGCGGGGCTGGAGTCTGCGGGGCTGGAGTCTGCGGGGCTGGAGTCTGCGGGCTTGGAGTCTGCGGGCTTGGAGTCTGCGGGGCTGGAGTCTGCGGGGCTGGAGTCTGCGGGGCTGGAGTCTGCGGGCTTGGAGTCTGCGGGGCTGGAGTCTGCGGGGCTGGAGTCTGCGGGGCTGGAGTCTGCGGGGCTGGAGTCTGCGGGCTTGGCGTCTGCGGGTTTGCAGTCTGCGGGCTTGGAGTCTGCGGTCGTGTTATTACTATTTTATTGTTTTCTGCTCATCTTGCAGGTGTTTCTTTGTTTTGGGATTGAGTAACTACAGCACGGAGACTGCTCACATTGACAGACTGCCTGTGCCGGCTACTCCCAGACAGGGCGATCCTCCCTTGCTTTGACTTTGTACATCAAGACATTTACACCACTCTTTCTCCCCACCATATTTACAGCATTCATTTCAAAAGTCCAGCATCTGAATGCTGAATGCTACAGCCTCACAAGCAGGATTACTGCTGACATCAGTTGTGAGAGTGGCAGGATATGGCGCAGAGTGCTTCATAATTACATTATCACTAATCAGATTAGACAGGCAGATAATCCCGGCACGTAGTCAGCACTAATCATTCTCGCACAGTCTTCAAACTCCCCAAGAGGAGCCACGCTGCCTCCAGACTTTCACACATCTTAGACTGTTGCTCAGAACCATTCCATCCCCGTTCAGTGTGGGCTCCAGTCAGTGCCCTCCTCCTGTCCCCACCAGTTACGTCCTTTCACTGCTAAAGTCAGTCACTTTGGAGCTTGGGCTTGTAAGTGACTCCTGCTGATTGCATTGAATGATGAGCCATTTGCAGCCCAGGAGAGAAGGTATAAAACTCTGTGCGAGACGCAGAGTGGCAGTGACTGCCGCACCCAGTCGCAGCCAGCAGGTGCTGGTTGAGGTACAGAAGCAGACAGACCCAGGATGTGGCACAGTTCTATGTGGGAGTCAACAAATGTCAATCAGACACCTGGGCCTTTTCATTCTGATACCAGGGCCCAGAAATTGATCTCGCTCTGTTCCCGCGGGGGTAAGGCTTCCCCGCGATCTCTCACTCCGCCTGTGCTTTTTCAGATCCAGCTCGCACGAACTTGATGTTCCAGACATCAGCTGGGCAGTGCTTGCGTATCCCACCGGCGTAGTGAATTCGTGCGAGCTGTGGGATCACGTGACTCAGTTAGAGCCAATGGCAGCACACCATCTTCCATTCATAAGTTTCACATACGTGCTGTGAAATCTATGAATCTTACAGCCCCCCAAAATAACAGCTAAACCTCAATTAAATTTTAAAAAAAACCATCACATTAATAAAATAAGTATAGTTAAATAAATTAACCGTTTTAAATAAAAAATTTAATTTTTGAAAAAATTTAAAATCTTTTAAAAAGTTATAAAAATAAACTTACCTGTCTTTAAAGTCTCTAAAAAAGATATACCTGTTAAAAAAAATTCAAAAAAATACTTAATTCACTACTTACCTTGTTAAAAGTGGGTCTTACTCCTCCTTTTTCCATTTCTAAAATCTTCCGTACTTACCTGCGCGTCCAAAGCACGAAGTGCACAGCGTGCGCGCAGCCTGTAGCGCGCACGCGATGCACCGAGGAACCGCCCCCTTTTCAAAAGACCAAGTGCCGGTTTTCAGCGCATGCGCAGGGCATGCAGAAAACCGGCAATTGGAGAGAGAATACGCGAGAGTACGCAGTGCGTACTCTCGCGTCGCGGGATGAATTTTTGGCCCCAGATATACAGGGGATCAAACTATTTCCTTCAAACTTCCTTTGTGATTTTAAATTTATATTCTAGCATCGCAGCAGCCTACCAATGACATCAAAAACGTTGGCCTTGAAATGAGTGTGGGATAATGAGTGTGGGATAATGAGTGTGGGATAATGATGAGGGCTCACGCCTGTATTTGCTCTTTTCAGGCTGGGGAAGTTGGACCTGGTCTGATATATTGGATGGAGAAGTGCCCAGTGTAAATTCCCTCAGGTTCAGAGTGTTACCTCCCAGTGACAGTCACATGGAACTGACTGGGTTCGGACAGAAAGATGTCAACCTGTAAATTCTGTGACTTCCACCTTGCCCTCTGCCCTTGTCAATCTGCACCATTGTTTCGGCGGCTGAGTTTGCCAGGACCCATTCACCAAGGTGGCAGCACCTGGTTAAAGGGAAACTGCTGGCATAGATTGCTTGATGAGATTATTTGCCGTATTTGGGGTTGACGGGGGATATTCGGGAAATATTCACTGTTGTACTCAGTAAACCGGCACTTACATTCTACATTCCCCTTGGTGAGCATTGCAGTTAAAGAGAATTTGGGAGCTAGTATCAAAAGGCTGCAAAATGAGCTTCCCAATGGGAATTCCACTTTACATGATGTACCTGCTGGAGGAAGAGGAGCAGCAGGAGGCAGTGATATAGACCAGATTAATCAGGAGATAGCAGAGGAGAGCAAGACCATCCCAACAGTAACTATCCAGCAGAGTGCATCAACTGTGACGCACTCTCTGAAAGCTTTCCCAAGAACTCTGTCTCAGGAGGTTATACTTCAGTCCACAGCATGAGCAGGCCTGACAGTGGCAGAGAAAGTGGCCACACCTCTCAACATTTATACCACAGGCTCATTCCAGGAGCACAGGGGACTCTTGTCAGTTCAGTCAAGTTGGGAAAATGCTGGAGTCCTTCATTAAGGAAGCAGTAGCAGGGCATTTGGAAAAACATAATGCAGTCAAGCAGAGTCAGCATGGTTTTATGAAAGGGAAATCATGTTTTACAAATTTGCTGGAGTTCTTTGAGGATGTAACGAGCAGGGTGGACAAGGGTGAGCCAGTGGATGTGTATTTGGATTTCCAGAAGGCATTCGATAAGGTGCCACATAAAAGTTTACTGCATAAGGTAAGAGCTCACGGAATTGGGGGTAATATATTAGCATGGATAGAGAATTGGCTAACTAACAGAAAGCAGAGAGTCGGGATAAATGGGTCATTTTCTGGTTGGCAAACGGTAACTAGTGGGGTGCCACAGGGATCGGTGCTGGGGCCTCAACTATTTACAATCTACATTAATGACTTGGATGAAGGGACCGAGTGTAATGTAGCCAAGTTTGCGGATGATACAAAGATGGGTGGGAAAGCAAGTTGTGCAGAGGACTCAAAGAACCTGCAAAGGGATATAGACAGGCATTTAGTGGGCAAACATTTGGCAGATGGAGTATAATGTGGGAAAGTGTGAGGTTATACACTTTGGCAGGAAAAATAAAAAAGCAAATAATTATTTAAATGGAGATTACAAAATGCTACAGTTCAGAGGGACCTGGGGGTCCTTGTGCATGAAACACAAAAAGTTAGCATGCAGGTACAGCAAGTAATCAAAAAAGCAAATGGAATGTTGTCCTTTATTTCAAGGGGGTTGGAGTATAAAAGCAGGGAAGTCCTGCTACAACTGTACAGGGTATTGGTGAGACCACACCCTGAGTACTGCGTACAGTTTTGGTCTCCTTATTTAAGGAAGGTTATACTTGCATTGGAGGCAGTTCAGAGAAGGTTCACAAGGTTGATTCCGGAAATGAAGGGGTTTGACTTATGAGGAAAGGTTGAGCAGGTTGGGCCTATACTCACTGGAATTTAGAAGAATGAGAGGTGATCTTATTGAAACATATAAGATACTGAGGGGGCTCGACAAGGTAGATGCAGAGAGGACGTTTCCCCTCGTGGGGAAATCTAGAACTCGGGGGCATAGTTTCAGAATAAATGGTCGCCCTTTTAGAACTGAGATGAGGAATTTCTTCTCTCAGAGGGTCGTAAATCTGTGGAATTCTCTGCCCCAGAGAGCGGTGGAGGCTGGGTCATTAAATACATTTAAGGTGGAGATAGACAGATTTTTGCTAGATAAGGGAGTGAAGGGTTATGGGGAGTGGGCGGGGAAGTGGCTTTGAGCCCAAGATCAGCCATGATCTTATTGAATGGCGGAGCAGGCTCGAGGGGCCAAGTGGCCTATTCCTGCTCCTATTTCTTATGTTCTTATGTTGCTGTGAGTTTGTCTGCAATG
>JASTWF010000337.1:157500-167500 GCA_030390025.1 Squalus acanthias | reverse complement strand
GTGTCTGTGTCTCTGTGTGTCTGTGTGTGTGTGAGTGTCTGTGTGTGTGTCTCTGTGTGTCTGTGTGTGAGTGTGTGTCTGTGTTTCTGTGCGTCTGTGTGTGTGTGAGAGTGATTGTGTGTGTGTGTGTGTGTCTGTGTGAGTGTCTGTGTGTGTGTGTGAGTGTGTGTGTGAGTGTGTGTCTGTGTATGTGAGTGTCTGTGTGTGTGTAAGTCTGTGTGTCTGTGTGTGTGTGTATGAGTGTGTGTCTGTGTGTGTGTGTCTATGTGTGTGTGTGTGTCTGTGTGTCTGTGTGATTGTGTGTGTGTCTGTGTGTGTCTGTGTCCATCTGTGTGTGTGTGTCTGTGTGTGTCAGTGTGTGTGTGAGTGTCTGTGTGTGTGAGTGTCTGTGTAAGTCACTGTTTGTGTGTGTGTGAGTGACTGTGTGTGTGTGTGTGTGTGTGTCTGTGTGTGTGTGTCTGTGTGTGAGTGTCTGTGTGTGTGTGTGAGTGACTGTATGTGTGTGTGTCTGTGTGTGTGTGTCTGTGTGAGTCTGTGTCTGTGTGTGTGTGTAAGTCTGTGTGTCTGTGTGATTGTGTGTGTGTCTGTGTCCATTTGTGTGTGTGTGTCTGTGTGTGTCAGTGTGTGTGTGAGTGTGTATGTGAGTGTGAGTGTCTGTGTGTGAGTGTGTGTGTGTGAGTGTCTGTGAGTGTGTGTCTGTGTGTGTGAGTGTCTGTGTGTGTGTCTGTGTCTGAGTGTCTGCGTGTGTGTCTGACTGTGTGTGTCTCTGAGTGTGTGTGTGTGTATCTGAGTGTGTGTGTGTGTGTGTGTGTGAGTGTCTGTCTGTGTGTGAGTGTCTGTGTGTGAGTGTCTGTGTGTGAGTGTCTGTGTGTGTCTGTGTGTGTGTGTGAGTGTGTGTGTGTGTGTGTGTCTGTGTCTGTGTGAGTGTCTGTGCGAGTGTCTGTGTGTGTGTGTGAGTGTGTGTCTCTATGTGTGTCTGTGTCTGTGTGTCTGTGTCTGTATGTGTGTGTGTGTCTGTGTGTGTGTGTGTGTGTGTCTGTGTGTGTCTGTGTGTGAGTCTGTGTGAGTGTGTGTGTGTGTCTGTGTGTCTGTGTGTCTGTGTGATTGTGTGTGTGTGTCTGTGAGTGTCTGTGTCCATCTGTGTGTGTGTGTCTGTGTGTGTCAGTGTGTGTGTGAGTGTGTATGTGTGTGTGAGTGTCTGTGTGTGTGTGTGTCTGTGTGTGAGTGTGTGTGAGTGTCTGTGAGTGTGTGTCTGTGTGTGTGAGTGTCTGTGTGTATATCTGTGTCTGAGTGTCTGCGTGTGTGTCTGAGTGTGTGTGTGTCTGAATGTGTGTCTGTGTATCTGAGTGTGTGAGTGTCTGTGTGTGAGTGTGTGTGTGTGTCTGTGAGTGTGTGTGAGTGTGTGTGTGCGTGTGTCTGTGTCTGTGTGAGTGTCTGTGTGAGTGCCTGTGTGTGTGTGAGTGTGTGTCTGTGTGTGTGTCTGTGTGTGTGTGTCTGTGTGTGTGAGTGTCTGTGTGAGTGTGTGTCTGTGTATGTGAGTGTCTGTGTGTGTGTCTGTGTCTGTATGTGTGTGTTTGTGTCTGTGTGTGAGTCTGTGTGTGTGTGTCTGTGTGTGTGAGTGTCTGTGTGTGTGAGTGTCTGTGTGAGTGTGTGTCTGTGTGTGTGTGTGTGTGTGAGTGTGTGTCTGTGTATGTGAGTGTCTGTGTGTGTGTCTGAGTGTGTGTCTG
Source organism: Squalus acanthias (assembly GCA_030390025.1). Classification (NCBI taxonomy): domain Eukaryota; kingdom Metazoa; phylum Chordata; class Chondrichthyes; order Squaliformes; family Squalidae; genus Squalus; species Squalus acanthias. The sequence continues at coordinate 165,773 of JASTWF010000337.1, read as the reverse complement.
TATGTCTGTGTGTGCCTCTGTGTGTCTGTGAGTGTGAGTGTCTGTGTGTGTGTGAGAGTGTCTGTGTGTGTGTGTGAGTGTCTGTGTGTGTGTGTCTGAGTGTGTGTGTGTGTGTCTGTGTGTGTGTCTGTGTGTGTGTCTGTGTGTTTGAGTGTTTGTGTCACTGTGTGTGTCTGTGTGTGTGTCTGTGTCTGTGTCGGTGTGTCTGTGTGTGTGTGTGTCTGTATGTCTTTGTGTGTCTCTCTGTGTCTGTGTGTCTGTATGTGTGTGACAGTGATTGTGTCTGTGTGTGTGTGTCTGTGTGAGTGTCTGTGTGAGTGTCTGTATGTGTGTGTTTGTGTATGTATGTGTGTGTTTGTGTATGTATGTGTGTGTGTGTGTCTGTATGTGTGTGTTTGTGTATGTATGTGTGTGTTTGTGTATGTATGTGTGTGTCTGTGAGTGTCTGTGTGAGTGTCTGTGTGAGTGTCTGTGTGAGTGCCTGTGTGTGTGTGTGTGTGAGTGTGTGTCTGTATGTGCGTCTGTGTCTGTGTCTGTGTGTGTGTGTGTCTGTGTGAGTGTCTGTGTGAGTGTCTGTGTGTGTGTGTCTGTGTCTGTATGTGTGTGTTTGTGTATGTATGTGTGTGTGTGTGTCTGTGTGTGAGTCTCTGTGTGTGTGTGTCTGTGTGTGTGAGTGTCTGTGTGAGTGTGTGTGTCTGTGTGTGTGAGTGTCTGTGTGAGTGTGTGTGTCTGTGTGAGTGTGTGTCTGTGTATGTGAGTGTCTGTCTGAGTGTGTGTCTGTATGTCTGTGTATGCCTCTGTGTGTCTGTGTGTGTGTGTGTCTGTGTGTGTGTGTGAGTGTCTTTGTGTGTGTCTGTGTGTGTGTGTGTCTGTGAGTGTCTGTGTGTGTGTGTATGAGTGTGTGTCTGTGTGTGTGTCTGTGTGTGTGTGTCTATGTGTGTGTGTGTGTCTGTGTGATTGTGTGTGTGTCTGTGTGTGTCTGTGTCCATCTGTGTGTGTGTGTCTGTGTGTGTCAGTGTGTGTGTGAGTGTGTATGTGTGTGTGAGTGTCTGTGTGTGAGTGTCTGTGTAAGTCACTGTTTGTGTGTGTGTGAGTGACTGTGTGTCTGTGTGTGTGTGTGTGTCTGTGTGTGTGTGTCTGTGTGTGTGTGTGTCTGTGTGTGTCTCTGTGTGTCTGTGTGTGAGTGTGTGTCTGTGTTTCTGTGTGTCTGTGTGTGTGTGACATTGATTGTGTCTGTGTGTATGTGTGTGTGTGTGTCTGTGAGTGTCTGTGTGAGTGTCTGTGTGTGTGTCTGTGTCTGTATGTGTGTGTTTGTGTATGTACGTGTGTGTGCGTGTCTGTGTGTGTGTGTGTGTGTCTGTGTGTGTGAGTGTCTGTGTGTGTGTCTGAGTGTGTGTGTGTCTGTGTGAGTGTCTGTGTGTCTGTGTGTATGTGTGTGTGTGTCTGTGTGTGTGAGTGTCTGTGTCTGTGTGTGTGTCTGTGTCTCTGTGTGTCTGTGTGTGTGTGAGTGTCTGTGTGTGTGTCTCTGTGTGTCTGTGTGTGAGTGTGTGTCTGTGTTTCTGTGCGTCTGTGTGTGTGTGAGAGTGATTGTGTGTGTGTGTGTGTCTGTGTGAGTGTCTGTGTGTGTGTGTGAGTGTGTGTGTGTCTGTGTATGTGAGTGTCTGTGTGTGTGTAAGTCTGTGTGTCTGTGTGTGTGTGTATGAGTGTGTGTCTGTGTGTGTGTGTCTATGTGTGTGTGTGTGTCTGTGTGTCTGTGTGATTGTGTGTGTGTCTGTGTGTGTCTGTGTCCATCTGTGTGTGTGTGTCTGTGTGTGTCAGTGTGTGTGTGAGTGTCTGTGTGTGTGAGTGTCTGTGTAAGTCACTGTTTGTGTGTGTGTGAGTGACTGTGTGTGTGTGTGTCTGTGTGTGTGTGTCTGTGTGTGAGTGTCTGTGTGTGTGTGTGAGTGACTGTATGTGTGTGTGTCTGTGTGTGTGTGTCTGTGTGAGTCTGTGTCTGTGTGTGTGTGTAAGTCTGTGTGTCTGTGTGATTGTGTGTGTGTCTGTGTCCATTTGTGTGTGTGTGTCTGTGTGTGTCAGTGCGTGTGTGAGTGTGTATGTGAGTGTGAGTGTCTGTGTGTGAGTGTGTGTGAGTGTGTGTGTGAGTGTCTGTGAGTGTGTGTCTGTGTGTGTGAGTGTCTGTGTGTGTGTCTGTGTCTGAGTGTCTGCGTGTGTGTCTGACTGGGTGTGTGTCTGAGTGTGTGTGTGTGTATCTGAGTGTGTGTGTGTGTGTGTGTGTGTGAGTGTCTGTCTGTGTGTGAGTGTCTGTGTGTGAGTGTCTGTGTGTGTCTGTGTGTGTGTGTGAGTGTGTGTGTGTGTGTCTGTGTCTGTGTGAGTGTCTGTGCGAGTGTCTGTGTGTGTGTGTGAGTGTGTGTCTCTATGTGTGTCTGTGTCTGTGTGTCTGTGTCTGTATGTGTGTGTGTGTCTGTGTGTGTGTGTGTGTGTGTGTCTGTGTGTGTCTGTGTGTGAGTCTGTGTGAGTGTGTGTGTGTGTGTGTCTGTGTGTCTGTGTGTCTGTGTGATTGTGTGTGTGTGTCTATGAGTGTCTGTGTCCATCTGTGTGTGTGTGTCTGTGTGTGTCAGTGTGTGTGTGAGTGTGTATGTGTGTGTGAGTGTCTGTGTGTGTGTGTGTCTGTGTGTGAGTGTGTGTGAGTGTCTGTGAGTGTGTGTCTGTGTGTGTGAGTGTCTGTGTGTATATCTGTGTCTGAGTGTCTGCGTGTGTGTCTGAGTGTGTGTGTGTCTGAATGTGTGTCTGTGTATCTGAGTGTGTGAGTGTCTGTGTGTGTGAGTGTCTGTGTCTGTGTGAACGTGTGTGTGTGTGTGAGTATCTGTGTGTGTGTGAGTGACTGTGTGTCTGTGAGTGTGTGAGTGACTGTGTGTCTGTGTGTGTGAGAGTGATTGTGTGTGTGTGTGTGTGTCTGTGTGAGTGTCTGTGTGTGTGTGAGTGTGTGTCTGTGTGTGTGAGTGTCTGTGTGTGTGTGTGTGAGTGTGTCTGTGTATGTGAGTGTCTGTGTGTGTGTAAGTCTGTGTGTCTGTGTGTGTGTGTATGAGTGTGTGTCTGTGTGTGTGTCTGTGTGTGTGTGTCTATGTGTGTGTGTGTGTCTGTGTGATTGTGTGTGTGTCTGTGTGTGTCTGTGTCCATCTGTGTGTGTGTGTCTGTGTGTGTCAGTGTGTGTGTGAGTGTGTATGTGTGTGTGAGTGTCTGTGTGTGAGTGTCTGTGTAAGTCACTGTTTGTGTGTGTGTGAGTGACTGTGTGTCTGTGTGTGTGTGTGTGTCTGTGTGTGTCTCTGTGTGTCTGTGTGTGAGTGTGTGTCTGTGTTTCTGTGTGTCTGTGTGTGTGTGACATTGATTGTGTCTGTGTGTGTGTGTGTGTGTCTGTGAGTGTCTGTGTGAGTGTCTGTGTGTGTGTCTGTGTCTGTATGTGTGTGTTTGTGTATGTACGTGTGTGTGCGTGTCTGTGTGTGTGTGTGTGTGTCTGTGTGTGTGAGTGTCTGTGTGTGTGTCTGAGTGTGTGTGTGTCTGTGTGAGTGTCTGTGTGTCTGTGTGTATGTGTGTGTGTGTCTGTGTGTGTGAGTGTCTGTGTCTCTGTGTGTCTGTGTGTGTGTCTGTGTCTCTGTGTGTCTGTGTGTGTGTGAGTGTCTGTGTGTGTGTCTCTGTGTGTCTGTGTGTGAGTGTGTGTCTGTGTTTCTGTGCGTCTGTGTGTGTGTGAGAGTGATTGTGTGTGTGTGTGTGTGTCTGTGTGAGTGTCTGTGTGTGTGTGTGAGTGTGTGTGTGAGTGTGTGTCTGTGTATGTGAGTGTCTGTGTGTGTGTAAGTCTGTGTGTCTGTGTGTGTGTGTATGAGTGTGTGTCTGTGTGTGTGTGTCTATGTGTGTGTGTGTGTCTGTGTGTCTGTGTGATTGTGTGTGTGTCTGTGTGTGTCTGTGTCCATCTGTGTGTGTGTGTCTGTGTGTGTCAGTGTGTGTGTGAGTGTCTGTGTGTGTGAGTGTCTGTGCAAATCACTGTTTGTGTGTGTGTGAGTGACTGTGTGTGTGTGTGTGTGTGTCTGTGTGTGTGTGTCTGTGTGTGAGTGTCTGTGTGTGTGTGTGAGTGACTGTATGTGTGTGTGTCTGTGTGTGTGTGTCTGTGTGAGTCTGTGTCTGTGTGTGTGTGTAAGTCTGTGTGTCTGTGTGATTGTGTGTGTGTCTGTGTCCATTTGTGTGTGTGTGTCTGTGTGTGTCAGTGTGTGTGTGAGTGTGTATGTGAGTGTGAGTGTCTGTGTGTGAGTGTGTGTGTGTGAGTGTCTGTGAGTGTGTGTCTGTGTGTGTGAGTGTCTGTGTGTGTGTCTGTGTCTGAGTGTCTGCGTGTGTGTCTGACTGTGTGTGTCTCTGAGTGTGTGTGTGTGTATCTGAGTGTGTGTGTGTGTGTGTGTGTGAGTGTCTGTCTGTGTGTGAGTGTCTGTGTGTGAGTGTCTGTGTGTGAGTGTCTGTGTGTGTCTGTGTGTGTGTGTGAGTGTGTGTGTGTGTGTGTGTCTGTGTCTGTGTGAGTGTCTGTGCGAGTGTCTGTGTGTGTGTGTGAGTGTGTGTCTCTATGTGTGTCTGTGTCTGTGTGTCTGTGTCTGTATGTGTGTGTGTGTCTGTGTGTGTGTGTGTGTGTGTCTGTGTGTGTCTGTGTGTGAGTCTGTGTGAGTGTGTGTGTGTGTCTGTGTGTCTGTGTGTCTGTGTGATTGTGTGTGTGTGTCTGTGAGTGTCTGTGTCCATCTGTGTGTGTGTGTCTGTGTGTGTCAGTGTGTGTGTGAGTGTGTATGTGTGTGTGAGTGTCTGTGTGTGTGTGTGTCTGTGTGTGAGTGTGTGTGAGTGTCTGTGAGTGTGTGTCTGTGTGTGTGAGTGTCTGTGTGTATATCTGTGTCTGAGTGTCTGCGTGTGTGTCTGAGTGTGTGTGTGTCTGAATGTGTGTCTGTGTATCTGAGTGTGTGAGTGTCTGTGTGTGAGTGTGTGTGTGTGTCTGTGAGTGTGTGTGAGTGTGTGTGTGCGTGTGTCTGTGTCTGTGTGAGTGTCTGTGTGAGTGCCTGTGTGTGTGTGAGTGTGTGTCTGTGTGTGTGTCTGTGTGTGTGTGTCTGTGTGTGTGAGTGTCTGTGTGAGTGTGTGTCTGTGTATGTGAGTGTCTGTGTGTGTGTCTGTGTCTGTATGTGTGTGTTTGTGTCTGTGTGTGAGTCTGTGTGTGTGTGTCTGTGTGTGTGAGTGTCTGTGTGTGAGTGTGTGTGTGTGTCTGTGAGTGTGTGTGAGTGTGTGTGTGCGTGTGTCTGTGTCTGTGTGAGTGTCTGTGTGAGTGCCTGTGTGTGTGTGAGTGTGTGTCTGTGTGTGTGTCTGTGTGTGTGTGTCTGTGTGTGTGAGTGTCTGTGTGAGTGTGTGTCTGTGTATGTGAGTGTCTGTGTGTGTGTCTGTGTCTGTATGTGTGTGTTTGTGTCTGTGTGTGAGTCTGTGTGTGTGTGTCTGTGTGTGTGAGTGTCTGTGTGTGTGAGTGTCTGTGTGAGTGTGTGTCTGTGTGTGTGTGTGTGTGTGAGTGTGTGTCTGTGTATGTGAGTGTCTGTGTGTGTGTCTGAGTGTGTGTCTGTATGTCTGTGTGTGCCTCTGTGTGTGTGTGAGTGTCTGTGTGTGTGTGTGAGTGTCTGTGTGTGTGTGTCTGAGTGTGTGTGTGTGTGTCTGTGTGTGTGTCTGTGTGTGTGTCTGTGTGTTTGAGTGTTTGTGTCACTGTGTGTGTCTGTGTGTGTGTCTGTGTCTGTGTCGGTGTGTCTGTGTGTGTGTGTGTCTGTATGTCTTTGTGTGTCTCTCTGTGTCTGTGTGTCTGTATGTGTGTGACAGTGATTGTGTCTGTGTGTGTGTGTCTGTGTGAGTGTCTGTGTGAGTGTCTGTATGTGTGTGTTTGTGTATGTATGTGTGTGTTTGTGTATGTATGTGTGTGTGTGTGTCTGTATGTGTGTGTTTGTGTATGTATGTGTGTGTTTGTGTATGTATGTGTGTGTCTGTGAGTGTCTGTGTGAGTGTCTGTGTGAGTGTCTGTGTGAGTGCCTGTGTGTGTGTGTGTGAGTGTGTGTCTGTATGTGCGTCTGTGTCTGTGTCTGTGTGTGTGTGTGTCTGTGTGAGTGTCTGTGTGAGTGTCTGTGTGTGTGTGTCTGTGTCTGTATGTGTGTGTTTGTGTATGTATGTGTGTGTGTGTGTCTGTGTGTGAGTCTCTGTGTGTGTGTGTCTGTGTGTGTGAGTGTCTGTGTGAGTGTGTGTGTCTGTGTGTGTGAGTGTCTGTGTGAGTGTGTGTGTCTGTGTGAGTGTGTGTCTGTGTATGTGAGTGTCTGTCTGAGTGTGTGTCTGTATGTCTGTGTATGCCTCTGTGTGTCTGTGTGTGTGTGTGTCTGTGTGTGTGTGTGAGTGTCTTTGTGTGTGTCTGTGTGTGTGTGTGTCTGTGAGTGTCTGTGTGTGTGTGTATGAGTGTGTGTCTGTGTGTGTGTCTGTGTGTGTGTGTCTATGTGTGTGTGTGTGTCTGTGTGATTGTGTGTGTGTCTGTGTGTGTCTGTGTCCATCTGTGTGTGTGTGTCTGTGTGTGTCAGTGTGTGTGTGAGTGTGTATGTGTGTGTGAGTGTCTGTGTGTGAGTGTCTGTGTAAGTCACTGTTTGTGTGTGTGTGAGTGACTGTGTGTCTGTGTGTGTGTGTGTGTCTGTGTGTGTGTGTCTGTGTGTGTGTGTGTCTGTGTGTGTCTCTGTGTGTCTGTGTGTGAGTGTGTGTCTGTGTTTCTGTGTGTCTGTGTGTGTGTGACATTGATTGTGTCTGTGTGTATGTGTGTGTGTGTGTCTGTGAGTGTCTGTGTGAGTGTCTGTGTGTGTGTCTGTGTCTGTATGTGTGTGTTTGTGTATGTACGTGTGTGTGCGTGTCTGTGTGTGTGTGTGTGTGTCTGTGTGTGTGAGTGTCTGTGTGTGTGTCTGAGTGTGTGTGTGTCTGTGTGAGTGTCTGTGTGTCTGTGTGTATGTGTGTGTGTGTCTGTGTGTGTGAGTGTCTGTGTCTGTGTGTGTGTCTGTGTCTCTGTGTGTCTGTGTGTGTGTGAGTGTCTGTGTGTGTGTCTCTGTGTGTCTGTGTGTGAGTGTGTGTCTGTGTTTCTGTGCGTCTGTGTGTGTGTGAGAGTGATTGTGTGTGTGTGTGTGTCTGTGTGAGTGTCTGTGTGTGTGTTTGAGTGTGTGTGTGTCTGTGTATGTGAGTGTCTGTGTGTGTGTAAGTCTGTGTGTCTGTGTGTGTGTGTATGAGTGTGTGTCTGTGTGTGTGTGTCTATGTGTGTGTGTGTGTCTGTGTGTCTGTGTGATTGTGTGTGTGTCTGTGTGTGTCTGTGTCCATCTGTGTGTGTGTGTCTGTGTGTGTCAGTGTGTGTGTGAGTGTCTGTGTGTGTGAGTGTCTGTGTAAGTCACTGTTTGTGTGTGTGTGAGTGACTGTGTGTGTGTGTGTCTGTGTGTGTGTGTCTGTGTGTGAGTGTCTGTGTGTGTGTGTGAGTGACTGTATGTGTGTGTGTCTGTGTGTGTGTGTCTGTGTGAGTCTGTGTCTGTGTGTGTGTGTAAGTCTGTGTGTCTGTGTGATTGTGTGTGTGTCTGTGTCCATTTGTGTGTGTGTGTCTGTGTGTGTCAGTGCGTGTGTGAGTGTGTATGTGAGTGTGAGTGTCTGTGTGTGAGTGTGTGTGAGTGTGTGTGTGAGTGTCTGTGAGTGTGTGTCTGTGTGTGTGAGTGTCTGTGTGTGTGTCTGTGTCTGAGTGTCTGCGTGTGTGTCTGACTGGGTGTGTGTCTGAGTGTGTGTGTGTGTATCTGAGTGTGTGTGTGTGTGTGTGTGTGTGAGTGTCTGTCTGTGTGTGAGTGTCTGTGTGTGAGTGTCTGTGTGTGTCTGTGTGTGTGTGTGAGTGTGTGTGTGTGTGTCTGTGTCTGTGTGAGTGTCTGTGCGAGTGTCTGTGTGTGTGTGTGAGTGTGTGTCTCTATGTGTGTCTGTGTCTGTGTGTCTGTGTCTGTATGTGTGTGTGTGTCTGTGTGTGTGTGTGTGTGTGTCTGTGTGTGTCTGTGTGTGAGTCTGTGTGAGTGTGTGTGTGTGTGTGTCTGTGTGTCTGTGTGTCTGTGTGATTGTGTGTGTGTGTCTATGAGTGTCTGTGTCCATCTGTGTGTGTGTGTCTGTGTGTGTCAGTGTGTGTGTGAGTGTGTATGTGTGTGTGAGTGTCTGTGTGTGTGTGTGTCTGTGTGTGA
>JASTWF010000337.1:0-150000 GCA_030390025.1 Squalus acanthias | reverse complement strand
ACAGGGAGAGAGAGACAGACGGAGAGAGAGACAGAGAGAGAAAGACGGAGAGATAACAGAGAGACAGAGAGAAAGACAGGGAGAGAAAGACAGAGAGAGAAAGACAGAGAGAGAAAGACAGAGAGAGATAACAGAAAAAGAGAGGGGGAGAGACAAAGACAAGAGGGAGAGAAAGAGAGACAAGATGGAGGGACAAAAAGAGAGACACAAAGAGACAAATTTAATGCAGAAAAGTGTGAAGTTGTTGAGGCTGCCGCGAAACACGAATGGAGGCTGAATCCATATGTGGAAAACAAGAAGCTTTTATTCACTGCATGGCAAAACAAAATGTCTGAGAAAGCTGCTCCCAGAATTCTCTGGGTAAACTCCCAGAATTCTCTGGGTAAAACCTGAGGCCCCGCCCCCTTCTGCCTTAAAGGGAAGGGGCTGGAAATTTGTCCACAGACGGAAGAGCGGATTATGCCCGTTTTAGGTGGCGATCCGCCACAAAGTGATACATTTTAGTAGGAAGGAGGAGGAGAGGCAATATAAACTAAAGGATACAATTCTAAAGGGGGTGCATGAAGAGAGAGACCTGGGGGTATATGTGCACAAATCGCTGAAGGTGGCAGGGCAGGTTGAGAAAGTGGTTAAAAAAGCTTATGGGATCCTGGGCTTCATAAATAGAGGCATGGAGTACAAAAGTGTGGAAATTATGATGAACCTCTATAAAACACTGGTTCGGCCCCAACTGGAGTATTGTGTCCAATTCTGGGCACCACAGAACCAACAACACAGTTCAGCAGCAGAGTTGAGTCCAACACAGGCCCTTGCTTTGGAAAAGAAAGGGAGGTAAGAGGACAAATTGGAATAACATGAACTTGAGCTGAAAAGTCGGCTTCAATACTCTCCAGGAGAGAATCATGAGTGCAACTGTGGACGCTGGCTTCCTGGATTGAGTGGGAGTTGATTTTATAGATTCAGTGGTGGCTGTTTTCATACTTTCCATCGCAGTTATACTGAGGCAAGGGAGACAGATTCACATTTACAAGTGGCCTTATGCCTGTAAAATAATCCCAACATAATCCTGCTCAGCGAGTCCTTTTTATATCCAGGAGATTAAATTATAAAAAGGAATGCGATGTAGAACACACTTAATACCAGCTAGGTCACTCAGAAACTGGGATAGTGAGAAGGACCAGTGGCAGAGAGTGGGAGAGCGGGGGAACTGCAAGAGAGAGTGTGGGAGTGACAGCTGGAGAGAATAGTGAAAGATAGAGAGAGGAATAACAGACAGAAAGAATGGGATGGAGAGGTGAAGAGAGGGAGGGATTCACATAAAGTGCAGCAGAAAAGCAGAGAGTGAGGGAGAACAAGCAGAAAGAAAGTGTGAGAATAAAGTACTAAATAAGTATAAGAGACACACACTCAGTCTGACACACACTCAGACAAACACACACTCATTCTCTCTCACACACTCAGTCTGACACACACTCAGACAAACACACACTCATTCTCTCTCACACACTCAGTCTCTCACACACTCAGACAAACACACACTCAGTCTCCCACACACTCACAGCTTCTCACTCACACTCTCTCTCAAACACACAGTCTCTCTCACACTAACAGTCTCTCTCACACACACTCAGTCTCTCGCACACACTCAGCAACTCACACGCAGCCTTTCACACACTCAGTCTCTCACACAGTCACACTAAGTCTCTCACACTCAGTCTCTCTCAAACACACACTCAGTCTCTCTTGCACTATCACACACACAGTCTCTCGCACTCTCACAGCGCCTCTCTCTCTCTCTCACAGCCTCTCTCTCACACTCACAGCGCCTCTCTCTCTCACACTCACAGCCTCTCTCACACTCACAGCCTCTCTCACACTCACAGCGCCTCTCTCTCACACTCACAGCCTCTCTCACACTCACAGTGCCTCTCACTCACACTCACAGCCTCTCTCACACTCACAGCCTCTCTCTCTCACACTCACAGCGCCTCTCTCTCTCACACTCACAGCCTCTCTCACACTCACAGCCTCTCTCTCACACTCACAGCCTCTCTCACACTCACAGCCTCTCTCACACTCACAGCCTCTCTCACACTCACAGCCTCTCTCTCACACTCACAGCCTCTCTCTCACACTCACAGCGCCTCTCTCACTCACACTCACAGCCTCTCTCACACTCACAGCCTCTCTCTCACACTCACAGCCTCTCTCTCACTCACAGCCTCTCTCACACACTCACAGCGCCTCTCTCTCACACTCACAGCCTCTCTCACACTCACAGCCTCTCTCTCACACTCACAGCCTCTCTCACACTCACAGCCTCTCTCACACTCACAGCCTCTCTCACACTCACAGCCTCTCTCACACTCACAGCCTCTCTTTCACTCACAGCCTCTCTCTCACTCACAGCCTCTCTCACACTCACAGCCTCTCTCTCACTCACAGCCTCTCTCACACTCACAGCCTCTCTCTCAATCACAGCCTCTCTCACACTCACAGTGCCTCTCTCTCACTCACAGCCTCTCTCACACTCACAGCCTCTCTCTCAATCACAGCCTCTCTCACACTCACAGTGCCTCTCTCTCACTCACAGCCTCTCTCACACTCACAGCCTCTCTCACACTCACAGCCTCTCTCTCACACTCACAGCCTCTCTCTCACTCACAGAGCCTCTCTCTCTCACTCACAGCCTCTCTCACACACTCACAGCACCTCTCTCTCTCACACTCACAGCACCTCTCTCTCACACTCACAGCGCCTCTCTCTCACACTCACAGCCTCTCTCTCACACTCACAGCCTCTCTCTCACTCACAGCCTCTCTCACACACTCACAGCGCCTCTCTCTCACACTCACAGCCTCTCTCACACTCACAGCCTCTCTCTCACTCACAGCGCCTCTCACTCACACTCACAGCCTCTCTCTCTCACACTCACAGCGCCTCTCTCTCACACTCACAGCCTCTCTCACACTCACAGCCTCTCTCTCACACTCACAGCCTCTCTCACACTCACAGCATCTCTCTCACACTCACAGCCTCTCACTCACACTCACAGCCTCTCTCACACTCACAGCCTCTCTCTCACACACAGCCTCTCTCTCTCACTCTCAAAGCCTCTCTCTCTCACTCTCACAGCCTCTCTCTGTCACTCTCACAGCCTCTCTCTCTCACACTCACAGCCTGTCTCTCTCTCTCACACTCACAGCACCTCTCTCTCTCACACTCACAGCCTGTCTCTCTCTCACACACTCACAGTCTATTTCTCTCTCACACTCACAGTCTGTCTCTCTCTCTCTCACACTCACAGCCTGTCTCTCTCCCATACACTCACAGTCTATTTCTCTCTCACACTCACAGTCTGTCTCTCTCTCACACACTCACAGTCTATTTCTCTCTCACACTCACAGTCTCTCTCACACACACTCAGTCTGTCTCTCTCACACACATGCTCACAGTCTGTCTCTCTCACACACACACAGTCTGTCTCTCTCTCTCACACACAGTCTGTCTCTCTCTCACACTCGCTCACAGTCTGTCTCTCTCACATAAACTCAGTCTGTCTCTCTCTCTCTCACACTCTCAGTCTGTCTCTCTCACACACACTCACAGTCTGTCTCTCTCACACACACACTCACAATCTGTCTGCCTCTCACACACACTCACAGTCTGTCTATCTCTCTCTCACACTCACACTCTGTCTCTTTCACTCACAAACTCAAAGTCTGTCTCTTTCACACACTCACATTCTGACTCTCCCTCACACTCACAGTCTGTCTCTCTCACTCACACTCACACTCTGTCTCTCTCTCTCTCACACACTCACAGTCTGTCTCTCTCACACACTCACAGTCTGTCTCTTTCTCACACATACTCAGTCTGTCTCTCTCTCACACACACTCACAGTCTGTCTCTCTCTCTCACACAATCACAGTCTGTCTCTCTCTCTCACACACTCAGTCTGTCTCTCTATCACACACACTCACAGTCTGTCTCTCTCTCTCACACACACTCAGTCTGTCTCTCTCTCTCACACACTCAGTCTGTCTCTCTCTCTCACACACACTCAGTCTGTCTCTCTCTCACACGCACTCAGTCTGTCTCTCTCACACACTCACAGACTGTCTCTCTCTCACATGCTCACAGTCTGTCTCTCTCTCACACACAATCACAGTCTGTCTCTCACTCACACACACTCACAGTCTGTCTCTTACTCACACTCACAGTCTGTCTCTCTCTCACACACACTCACACTCAGTCTATCTCTCACACACACTCACTCAGTCTGTCTCTCTCACACACACTCAGTCTGTCTCTCTCTCTTACACACTCAGTCTGTCTCTCTCTCTTACACACTCAGTCTGTCTATCTCTCACACACACTCAAATTCTGTCTCTCTCTCTCACACACTCAGTCTGTCTCTATCTCACAATCACAATCTGTGTCTCCATCACACACTCACAGTCTGTCTCACACTCACAGCACCTCTCTCTCTCACACTCACAGCCTGTCTCTCTCTCACACACTCACAGTCTATTTCTCTCTCACACTCACAGTCTGTCTCTCTCTCTCTCACACTCACAGCCTGTCTCTCTCTCACACACTCACAGTCTATTTCTCTCTCTCACTCACAGTCTGTCTCTCTCTCACACACTCACAGTCTATTTCTCTCTCACACTCACAGTCTCTCTCACACACACTCAGTCTGTCTCTCTCACACACATGCTCACAGTCTGTCTCTCTCACACACACACAGTCTGTCTCTCTCTCTCACACACAGTCTGTCTCTCTCTCACACTCGCTCACAGTCTGTCTCTCTCACATAAACTCAGTCTGTCTCTCTCTCTCTCACACTCTCAGTCTGTCTCTCTCACACACACTCACAGTCTGTCTCTCTCACACACACACAGTCTGTCTCTCTCACACACACACTCACAGTCTGTCTCTCTCACACACACACAGTCTGTCTCTCTCACACACACACTCACAGTCTGTCTCTCTCACACACACACAGTCTGTCTCTCTCACACTCACACTCTGTCTCTCTCTCTCTCACACACTCACAGTCTGTCTCTCTCACACACTCACAGTCTGTCTCTTTCTCACACATACTCAGTCTGTCTCTCTCACACTCACACTCTGTCTCTCTCTCTCTCACACACTCACAGTCTGTCTCTCTCACACACTCACAGTCTGTCTCTTTCTCACACACACTCACAGTCTGTCTCTCTCACACACACACAGTCTGTCTCTCTCACACTCACACTCTGTCTCTCTCTCTCTCACACACTCACAGTCTGTCTCTCTCACACACTCACAGTCTGTCTCTTTCTCACACACACACAGTCTGTCTCTCTCACACACACACTCACAGTCTGTCTCTCACACACACTCACAGTCTGTCTCTCTCTCTCACACACTCACAGTCTATTTCTCTCTCACACTCACAGTCTCTCTCACACACACTCAGTCTGTCTCTCTCACACACATGCTCACAGTCTGTCTCTCTCACACACACACAGTCTGTCTCTCTCTCTCACACACAGTCTGTCTCTCTCACACTCGCTCACAGTCTGTCTCTCTCACATAAACTCAGTCTGTCTCTCTCTCTCTCACACTCTCAGTCTGTCTCTCTCACACTCACTCACAGTCTGTCTCGCTCACACACACACAGTCTGTCTCTCTCACACACACACTCACAGTCTGTCTCTCTCACACACACACAGTCTGTCTCTCTCACACACACACTCACAATCTGTCTGCCTCTCACACACACTCACAGTCTGTCTCTCTCTCTCACACTCACACTCTGTCTCTCTCACTCACAAACTCAAAGTCTGTCTCTTTCACACACTCACATTCTGACTCTCCCTCACACTCACAGTCTGTCTCTCTCACTCACACTCACACTCTGTCTCTCTCTCTCTCTCACACACTCACAGTCTGTCTCTCTCACACACTCACAGTCTGTCTCTTTCTCACACATACTCAGTCTGTCTCTCTCTCACACACACTCACAGTCTGTCTCACTCTCTCACACAATCACAGTCTGTCTCTCTCTCTCACACACTCACAGTCTGTCTCTCTCACACACTCACAGTCTGTCTCTCTCACACACTCACAGTCTGCCTCACTCTCTCACACACTCACAGTCTGTCTCTCTCTCACACACACTCACAGTCTGTCTCTCTCTCTCACACACTCAGTCTGTCTCTCTATCACACACACTCACAGTCTGTCTCTCTCTCTCACACACACACTCAGTCTGTCTCTCTCTCTCACACACTCAGTCTGTCTCTCTCTCTCACACACACTCAGTCTGTCTCTCTCTCACACGCACTCAGTCTGTCTCTCTCACACACTCACAGACTGTCTCTCTCTCACATGCTCACAGTCTGTCTCTCTCTCACACACAATCACAGTCTGTCTCTCACTCACACACACTCACAGTCTGTCTCTCTCACACACACACAGTCTGTCTCTCTCTCTCACACACAGTCTGTCTCTCTCACACTCGCTCACAGTCTGTCTCTCTCACATAAACTCAGTCTGTCTCTCTCTCTCTCACACTCTCAGTCTGTCTCTCTCACACTCACTCACAGTCTGTCTCGCTCACACACACACAGTCTGTCTCTCTCACACACACACTCACAGTCTGTCTCTCTCACACACACACAGTCTGTCTCTCTCACACACACACTCACAATCTGTCTGCCTCTCACACACACTCACAGTCTGTCTCTCTCTCACACACTCACACTCTGTCTCTCTCACTCACAAACTCAAAGTCTGTCTCTTTCACACACTCACATTCTGACTCTCCCTCACACTCACAGTCTGTCTCTCTCACTCACACTCACACTCTGTCTCTCTCTCTCTCTCACACACTCACAGTCTGTCTCTCTCACACACTCACAGTCTGTCTCTTTCTCACACATACTCAGTCTGTCTCTCTCTCACACACACTCACAGTCTGTCTCTCTCTCTCACACAATCACAGTCTGTCTCTCTCTCTCACACACTCACAGTCTGTCTCTCTCACACACTCACAGTCTGTCTCTCTCACACACTCACAGTCTGCCTCACTCTCTCACACACTCACAGTCTGTCTCTCTCTCACACACACTCACAGTCTGTCTCTCTCTCTCACACACTCAGTCTGTCTCTCTATCACAAACACTCACAGTCTGTCTCTCTCTCTCACACACACACTCAGTCTGTCTCTCTCTCTCACACACTCAGTCTGTCTCTCTCTCTCACACACACTCAGTCTGTCTCTCTCTCACACGCACTCAGTCTGTCTCTCTCACACACTCACAGACTGTCTCTCTCTCACATGCTCACAGTCTGTCTCTCTCTCACACACAATCACAGTCTGTCTCTCACTCACACACACTCACAGTCTGTCTCTTATTCACACTCACAGTCTGTCTCTCTCTCACACACACTCACACTCAGTCTATCTCTCACACACACTCACTCAGTCTGTCTCTCTCACACACACTCAGTAGTCTCTCTCTCTTACACACTCAGTCTGTCTATCTCTCACACACACTCAAATTCTGTCTCTCTCTCTCACACACTCAGTCTGTCTCTATCTCACAATCACAATCTGTGTCTCCATCACACACTCACAGTCTGTCTCTCTCTCTCATACTCGCAGTCTGTCTCTCTCTCACACACACTCAATCTGTCTCACTCACATAATCGCAGTCTGTCTCTCTCACACAAACTCAGACTATCTCTCTCACACACACACACTCATTCTGTCACTATGTCATACACACTCACAGTTTGTCTCTCTCTCTTACACACTCACAGTCTGTCTTTCTCACACACACTCACAGTCTGTCTGCCTCTCTCACACACTCAGACTGTCTCTCTCACACACGCACTCACAGTCTGTCTCTCTCTCTCACACTCACACTCTAGCTCTCTCTCACACACTCACATCTGTCTCTCTCACTTACACACTCAGTCTGCCTCTCTCTCACACACACTCAGTCTGTCTCACTCACACACTCACATACTCAGTCTGTCTCTCTCACACACTCACAGTCTGTCTCTCTCTCACACACACTCACAGTCTGTCTCTCTCACACACTCACTCAAAGTCTGTCTCTCTCACACACTCACAATCTGTCTGCCTCTCACACACACTCACAGTCTGTCTCTCTCTCTCTCACACTCACACTCTGTCTCTCTCACTCACACACTCACAGGCTGTCTCTCTCTCTCACACTCACAGTCTGTCTCTCTCTCACACTCAGAGTCTGTCTCTCTCACACACAATCACAGTCTGTCTCTCTCACACTCACAGTCTCTGTCTCTGTCACACACACTCACAGTCTATCTCTCTCTCTCACACACTCACAGTCTGTCTCTCTCACACTCACAGTCTCTGTCTCTGTCACACACACTCACAGTCTATCTCTCTCTCTCACACACTCACAGTCTGTCTGTCTCTCTCACACACTCACAGTCTGTCTCTCTCACACTCACAGTCTGTCTCTCTCACACACTCACAGTCTGTCTCTCTCTCACACTCACAGTCTATCCCTCTCTCACACACACTCACAGTCTGTCTCTCTCACACACACTCACAATCTGTCTCTCTGTCACACACACTCAGTCTGTCTCTCTCTCACACACTCAGTCTCTCTCTCACAGACTCATCTGTCTCTCTCTATCACACACACTCACAGTCTGTCTCTCTCACACACTCACAGTCTGTCTCTCTCTCACAAACTCACAGTCTGTCTCTCTCTCACACACTCAGTCTCTCTCTCTCACACACTCAGTCTGTCTCTCTCTATCACACACACTCACAGTCTGTCTCTCTCTCACACACTCACAGTCTGCCTCTCTCACACACACAGTCTGTCTCTCTATCACACACACTCACAGTCTGTCTCTCTCTCTCACACACTCACAGTCTGTCTCTCTCTCTCACACACACTCACAGTCTGTCTCTCTCTCTCACACAAACTCAGTGTGTCTCTCTCTCACACACACTCAGTCTCTCTCTCTCACACACACTCAGTCTGTCTCTCTCTCACACACACTCAGTCTGTCTCTTACTCACACTCACAGTCTGTCTCTCTCTCACACACTCACAGTCTGTCTCTTACTCACACTCACAGTCTGTCTCTCTCTCACACACTCACAGTCTGTCTCTTACTCACACTCACAGTCTGTCTCTCTCACACACACTCAGTCTGTCTCTCTCTCTCACACACTCACAGTCTGTCTCTGTCACACAATCACAGTCTGTCTTTCTCTCCCACACACTCACAGTCTTTCTCTCACAAACACACTCACAGTCTGTCTCTCTCACACACACTCACAGTCTCTCTCTCACACACTCACAGTCTGTCTCTCTCTCTCACACACTCACAGTCTTTCTCTCACAAACACACTCACAGTCTGTCTCTCTCACACACACTCACAGTCTCTCTCTCACACACTCACAGTCTGTCTCTCTCTCTCACACACACTCAGTCTGTCTCTTACTCACACTCACAGTCTGTCTCTCTCTCACACACTCACAGTCTGTCTCTTACTCACACTCACAGTCTGTCTCTCTCTCACACACTCACAGTCTGCCTCTCACACACACTCACAGTCTGTCTCTCTCTCTCTCACACTCACACTCTGTCTCTCTCACTCACAAACTCAAAGTCTGTCTCTTTCACACACTCACATTCTGACTCTCCCTCACACTCACAGTCTGTCTCTCTCACTCACACTCACACTCTGTCTCTCCCTCTCTCACACACTCACAGTCTGTCTCTCTCACACACTCACAGTCTGTCTCTTTCTCACACATACTCAGTCTGTCTCTCTCTCACACACACTCACAGTCTGTCTCTCTCTCTCACACAATCACAGTCTGTCTCTCTCTCTCACACACTCAGTCTGTCTCTCTATCACACACACTCACAGTCTGTCTCTCTCTCTCACACACACTCAGTCTGTCTCTCTCTCGCACACACTCAGTCTGTCTCTCTCTCTCACACACACTCAGTCTGTCTCTCTCTCACACGCACTCAGTCTGTCTCTCTCACACACTCACAGACTGTCTCTCTCTCACATGCTCACAGTCTGTCTCTCTCTCACACACAATCACAGTCTGTCTCTCACTCACACACACTCACAGTCTGTCTCTTACTCACACTCACAGTCTGTCTCTCTCTCACACACACTCACACTCAGTCTATCTCTCACACACACTCACTCAGTCTGTCTCTCTCACACACACTCAGTCTGTCTCTCTCTCTTACACACTCAGTCTGTCTATCTCTCACACACACTCAAATTCTGTCTCTCTCTCTCACACACTCAGTCTGTCTCTATCTCACAATCACAATCTGTGTCTCCATCACACACTCACAGTCTGTCTCTCTCTCTCATACTCGCAGTCTGTCTCTCTCTCACACACACTCAATCTGTCTCACTCACATAATCGCAGTCTGTCTCTCTCACACAAACTCAGACTATCTCTCTCACACACACACACTCATTCTGTCACTATCTCATACACACTCACAGTTTGTCTCTCTCTCTTACACACTCACAGTCTGTCTTTCTCACACACACTCACAGTCTGTCTGCCTCTCTCACACACTCAGACTGTCTCTCTCACACACGCACTCACAGTCTGTCTCTCTCTCTCACACTCACACTCTAGCTCTCTCTCACACACTCACATCTGTCTCTCTCACTTACACACTCAGTCTGCCTCTCTCTCACACACACTCAGTCTGTCTCACTCACACACTCACATACTCAGTCTGTCTCTCTCACACACTCACAGTCTGTCTCTCTCTCACACACACTCAGTCTGTCTCTCTCTCTCACACACACTCAGTCTGTCTCTCTCTCACACGCACTCAGTCTGTCTCTCTCACACACTCACAGACTGTCTCTCTCTCACATGCTCACAGTCTGTCTCTCTCTCACACACAATCACAGTCTGTCTCTCACTCACACACACTCACAGTCTGTCTCTTACTCACACTCACAGTCTGTCTCTCTCTCACACACACTCACACTCAGTCTATCTCTCACACACACTCACTCAGTCTGTCTCTCTCACACACACTCAGTCTGTCTCTCTCTCTTACACACTCAGTCTGTCTATCTCTCACACACACTCAAATTCTGTCTCTCTCTCTCACACACTCAGTCTGTCTCTCTCACACACACTCACAGTCTGTCTCTCTCACACACACACAGTCTGTCTCTCTCACACACACACTCACAGTCTGTCTCTCTCACACACACAGTCTGTCTCTCTCACACACACACTCACACTCTGTCTCTCTCTCTCTCACACACTCACAGTCTGTCTCTCTCACACACTCACAGTCTGTCTCTTTCTCACACATACTCAGTCTGTCTCTCTCTCACACACACTCACAGTCTGTCTCTCTCTCTCACACAATCACAGTCTGTCTCTCTCTCTCACACACTCAGTCTGTCTCTCTATCACACACACTCACAGTCTGTCTCTCTCTCTCACACACACTCAGTCTGTCTCTCTCTCGCACACACTCAGTCTGTCTCTCTCTCTCACACACACTCAGTCTGTCTCTCTCTCACACTCACAGTCTGTCTCTCTCACACACTCACAGACTGTCTCTCTCTCACATGCTCACAGTCTGTCTCTCTCTCACACACAATCACAGTCTGTCTCTCACTCACACACACTCACAGTCTGTCTCTTACTCACACTCACAGTCTGTCTCTCTCTCACACACACTCACACTCAGTCTATCTCTCACACACACTCACTCAGTCTGTCTCTCTCACACACACTCAGTCTGTCTCTCTCTCTTACACACTCAGTCTGTCTATCTCTCACACACACTCAAATTCTGTCTCTCTCTCTCACACACTCAGTCTGTCTCTATCTCACAATCACAATCTGTGTCTCCATCACACACTCACAGTCTGTCTCACACTCACAGCACCTCTCTCTCTCACACTCACAGCCTGTCTCTCTCTCACACACTCACAGTCTATTTCTCTCTCACACTCACAGTCTGTCTCTCTCTCTCTCACACTCACAGCCTGTCTCTCTCTCACACACTCACAGTCTATTTCTCTCTCACACTCACAGCCTGTCTCTCTCTCACACACTCACAGTCTATTTCTCTCTCACACTCACAGTCTGTCTCTCACTCACAGCCTGTCTCTCTCTCACACACTCACAGTCTATTTCTCTCTCACACACTCACAGCCTGTCTCTCTCTCACACACTCACAGTCTATTTCTCTCTCTCACTCACAGTCTGTCTCTCTCTCACACACTCACAGTCTATTTCTCTCTCACACTCACAGTCTCTCTCACACACACTCAGTCTGTCTCTCTCACACACATGCTCACAGTCTGTCTCTCTCACACACACACACAGTCTGTCTCTCTCTCTCACACACAGTCTGTCTCTCTCTCACACTCGCTCACAGTCTGTCTCTCTCACATAAACTCAGTCTGTCTCTCTCTCTCTCACACTCTCAGTCTGTCTCTCTCACACACACTCACAGTCTGTCTCTCTCACACACACACAGTCTGTCTCTCTCACACACACACTCACAGTCTGTCTCTCTCACACACACAGTCTGTCTCTCTCACACACACACTCACACTCTGTCTCTCTCTCTCTCACACACTCACAGTCTGTCTCTCTCACACACTCACAGTCTGTCTCTTTCTCACACATACTCAGTCTGTCTCTCTCTCACACACACTCACAGTCTGTCTCTCTCTCTCACACAATCACAGTCTGTCTCTCTCTCTCACACACTCAGTCTGTCTCTCTATCACACACACTCACAGTCTGTCTCTCTCTCTCACACACACTCAGTCTGTCTCTCTCTCGCACACACTCAGTCTGTCTCTCTCTCTCACACACACTCAGTCTGTCTCTCTCTCACACTCACAGTCTGTCTCTCTCACACACTCACAGACTGTCTCTCTCTCACATGCTCACAGTCTGTCTCTCTCTCACACACAATCACAGTCTGTCTCTCACTCACACACACTCACAGTCTGTCTCTTACTCACACTCACAGTCTGTCTCTCTCTCACACACACTCACACTCAGTCTATCTCTCACACACACTCACTCAGTCTGTCTCTCTCACACACACTCAGTCTGTCTCTCTCTCTTACACACTCAGTCTGTCTATCTCTCACACACACTCAAATTCTGTCTCTCTCTCTCACACACTCAGTCTGTCTCTATCTCACAATCACAATCTGTGTCTCCATCACACACTCACAGTCTGTCTCACACTCACAGCACCTCTCTCTCTCACACTCACAGCCTGTCTCTCTCTCACACACTCACAGTCTATTTCTCTCTCACACTCACAGTCTGTCTCTCTCTCTCTCACACTCACAGCCTGTCTCTCTCTCACACACTCACAGTCTATTTCTCTCTCACACTCACAGCCTGTCTCTCTCTCACACACTCACAGTCTATTTCTCTCTCACACTCACAGCCTGTCTCTCTCTCACACACTCACAGTCTATTTCTCTCTCACACTCACAGTCTGTCTCTCTCTCTCTCACACTCACAGCCTGTCTCTCTCTCACACACTCACAGTCTATTTCTCTCTCACACTCACAGTCTGTCTCTCTCTCACACACTCACAGTCTATTTCTCTCTCACACTCACAGTCTCTCTCACACACACTCAGTCTGTCTCTCTCACACACATGCTCACAGTCTGTCTCTCTCACACACACACAATCTGTCTCTCTCTCTCACACACAGTCTGTCTCTCTCACACTCGCTCACAGTCTGTCTCTCTCACATAAACTCAGTCTGTCTCTCTCTCTCTCACACTCTCAGTCTGTCTCTCTCACACTCACTCACAGTCTGTCTCTCTCACACACACACAGTCTGTCTCTCTCACACACACACTCACAGTCTGTCTCTCTCACACACACACAGTCTGTCTCTCTCACACACACACTCACAATCTGTCTGCCTCTCACACACACTCACAGTCTGTCTCTCTCTCTCACACTCACACTCTGTCTCTCTCACTCACAAACTCAAAGTCTGTCTCTTTCACACACTCACATTCTGACTCTCCCTCACACTCACAGTCTGTCTCTCTCACTCACACTCACACTCTGTCTCTCTCTCTCTCTCACACACTCACAGTCTGTCTCTCTCACACACTCACAGTCTGTCTCTTTCTCACACATACTCAGTCTGTCTCTCTCTCACACACACTCACAGTCTGTCTCTCTCTCTCACACAATCACAGTCTGTCTCTCTCTCTCACACACTCACAGTCTGTCTCTCTCACACACTCACAGTCTGTCTCTCTCACACACTCACAGTCTGCCTCACTCTCTCACACACTCACAGTCTGTCTCTCTCTCACACACACTCACAGTCTGTCTCTCTCTCTCACACACTCAGTCTGTCTCTCTATCACACACACTCACAGTCTGTCTCTCTCTCTCACACACACTCAGTCTGTCTCTCTCTCTCACACACTCAGTCTGTCTCTCTCTCTCACACACACTCAGTCTGTCTCTCTCTCACACGCACTCAGTCTGTCTCTCTCACACACTCACAGACTGTCTCTCTCTCACATGCTCACAGTCTGTCTCTCTCTCACACACAATCACAGTCTGTCTCTCACTCACACACACTCACAGTCTGTCTCTTACTCACACTCACAGTCTGTCTCTCTCTCACACACACTCACACTCAGTCTATCTCTCACACACACTCACTCAGTCTGTCTCTCTCACACACACTCAGTAGTCTCTCTCTCTTACACACTCAGTCTGTCTATCTCTCACACACACTCAAATTCTGTCTCTCTCTCTCACACACTCAGTCTGTCTCTATCTCACAATCACAATCTGTGTCTCCATCACACACTCACAGTCTGTCTCTCTCTCTCATACTCGCAGTCTGTCTCTCTCTCACACACACTCAATCTGTCTCACTCACATAATCGCAGTCTGTCTCTCTCACACAAACTCAGACTATCTCTCTCACACACACACACTCATTCTGTCACTATCTCATACACACGCACAGTTTGTCTCTCTCTCTTACACACTCACAGTCTGTCTTTCTCACACACACTCACAGTCTGTCTGCCTCTCTCACACACTCAGTCTGTCTCTCTCACACACGCACTCACAGTCTGTCTCTCTCTCTCACACTCACACTCTAGCTCTCTCTCACACACTCACATCTGTCTCTCTCACTTACACACTCAGTCTGCCTCTCTCTCACACACACTCAGTCTGTCTCACTCACACACTCACATACTCAGTCTGTCTCTCTCACACACTCACAGTCTGTCTCTCTCTCACACACACTCACAGTCTGTCTCTCTCACACACACTCACAGTCTGTCTCTCTCACACACTCACTCAAAGTCTGTCTCTCTCACACACTCACAATCTGTCTGCCTCTCACACACACTCACAGTCTGTCTCTCTCTCTCTCACACTCACACTCTGTCTCTCTCACTCACACACTCACAGTCTGTCTCTCTCTCACACACTCACAGTCTGTCTCTCTCTCACACTCACAGTCTGTCTCTCTCACACACACTCACAGTCTGTCTCTCTCACACTCACAGTCTCTGTCTCTGTCACACACACTCACAGTCTATCTCTCTCTCTCACACACTCACAGTCTGTCTCTCTCACACTCACAGTCTCTGTCTCTGTCACACACACTCACAGTCTATCTCTCTCTCTCACACACTCACAGTCTGTCTCTCTCTCTCACACACTCACAGTCTGTCTCTCTCACACTCACAGTCTGTCTCTCTCACACACTCACAGTCTGTCTCTCTCACACACTCACAGTCTGTCTCGCTCTCACACTCACAGTCTATCCCTCTCTCACACACACAGTCTGTCTCTCTCACACACACTCACAATCTGTCTCTCTGTCACACACACTCAGTCTGTCTCTCTCTCACACACTCAGTCTCTCTCTCTCACACACTCATCTGTCTCTCTCTATCACACACACTCACAGTCTGTCTCTCTCACACACTCACAGTCTGTCTCTCTCTCACAAACTCACAGTCTGTCTCTCTCTCACACACTCAGTCTCTCTCTCTCACACACTCAGTCTGTCTCTCTCTATCACACACACTCACAGTCTGTCTCTCTCTCACACACTCACAGTCTGCCTCTCTCACACACACAGTCTGTCTCTCTATCACACACACTCACAGTCTGTCTCTCTCTCTCACACACTCACAGTCTGTCTCTCTCTCTCACACACACTCACAGTCTGTCTCTCTCTCTCACACAAACTCAGTGTGTGTCTCTCTCACACACACTCAGTCTGTCTCTCTCTCTCACACACACTCAGTCTGTCTCTCTCTCTCACACACACTCAGTCTGTCTCTCTCTCACACACACTCAGTCTGTCTCTTACTCACACTCACAGTCTGTCTCTCTCTCACACACTCACAGTCTGTCTCTTACTCACACTCACAGTCTGTCTCTCTCTCACACACTCACAGTCTGTCTCTTACTCACACTCACAGTCTGTCTCTCTCACACACACTCAGTCTGTCTCTCTCTCTCACACACTCACAGTCTGTCTCTGTCACACAATCACAGTCTGTCTTTCTCTCCCACACACTCACAGTCTTTCTCTCACAAACACACTCACAGTCTGTCTCTCTCACACACACTCACAGTCTCTCTCTCACACACTCACAGTCTGTCTCTCTCTCTCACACACTCACAGTCTGTCTCTCTCACACACACACTCACAATCTGTCTGCCTCTCACACACACTCACAGTCTGTCTCTCTCTCTCTCACACTCACACTCTGTCTCTCTCACTCACAAACTCAAAGTCTGTCTCTTTCACACACTCACATTCTGACTCTCCCTCACACTCACAGTCTGTCTCTCTCACTCACACTCACACTCTGTCTCTCCCTCTCTCACACACTCACAGTCTGTCTCTCTCACACACTCACAGTCTGTCTCTTTCTCACACATACTCAGTCTGTCTCTCTCTCACACACACTCACAGTCTGTCTCTCTCTCTCACGCAATCACAGTCTGTCTCTCTCTCTCACACACTCACAGTCTGTCTCTCTCACACACTCACAGTCTGTCTCTCTCACACACTCACAGTCTGCCTCACTCTCTCACACACTCACAGTCTGTCTCTCTCTCACACACACTCACAGTCTGTCTCTCTCTCTCACACACTCAGTCTGTCTCTCTATCACACACACTCACAGTCTGTCTCTCTCTCTCACACACACTCAGTCTGTCTCTCTCTCTCACACACTCAGTCTGTCTCTCTCTCTCACACACTCAGTCTGTCTCTCTCTCTCACATACTCAGTCTGTCTCTCTCTCACACACACTCAGTCTGTCTCTCTCTCACACGCACTCAGTCTGTCTCTCTCACACACTCACAGACTGTCTCTCTCTCACATGCTCACAGTCTGTCTCTCTCTCACACACAATCACAGTCTGTCTCTCACTCACACACACTCACAGTCTGTCTCTTACTCACACTCACAGTCTGTCTCTCTCTCACACACACTCACACTCAGTCTATCTCTCACACACACTCACTCAGTCTGTCTCTCTCACACACACTCAGTCTGTCTCTCTCTCTTACACACTCAGTCTGTCTATCTCTCACACACACTCAAATTCTGTCTCTCTCTCTCTCACACACTCAGTCTGTCTCTATCTCACAATCACAATCTGTGTCTCCATCACACACTCACAGTCTGTCTCTCTCTCTCATACTCGCAGTCTGTCTCTCTCTCACACACACTCAATCTGTCTCACTCACATAATCGCAGTCTGTCTCTCTCACACAAACTCAGACTATCTCTCTCACACACACACACTCATTCTGTCACTATCTCATACACACTCACAGTTTGTCTCTCTCTCTTACACACTCACAGTCTGTCTTTCTCACACACACTCACAGTCTGTCTGCCTCTCTCACACACTCAGTCTGTCTCTCTCTCACACACACTCACACTCAGTCTATCTCTCACACACACTCACTCAGTCTGTCTCTCTCACACACACTCAGTCTGTCTCTCTCACTTACACACTCAGTCTGCCTCTCTCTCACACACACTCAGTCTGTCTCACTCACACACTCACATACTCAGTCTGTCTCTCTCACACACTCACAGTCTGTCTCTCTCTCACACACACTCACAGTCTGTCTCTCTCACACACTCACTCAAAGTCTGTCTCTCTCACACACTCACAATCTGTCTGCCTCTCACACACACTCACAGTCTGTCTCTCTCTCTCTCACACTCACACTCTGTCTCTCTCACACACACTCACAGTCTGTCTCTCTCACACTCACAGTCTCTGTCTCTGTCACACACACTCACAGTCTATCTCTCTCTCTCTCACACTCACAGTCTCTGTCTCTGTCACACACACTCACAGTCTATCTCTCTCTCTCACACACTCACAGTCTGTCTCTCTCTCTCACACACTCACAGTCTGTCTCTCTCACACTCACAGTCTGTCTCTCTCACACACTCACAGTCTGTCTCTCTCTCACACTCACAGTCTATCCCTCGCTCACACACACTGACAGTCTGTCTCTCTCACACACACTCACAATCTGTCTCTCTGTCACACACACTCAGTCTGTCTCTCTCTCACACACTCAGTCTGTCTCTCTCTATCACACACACTCACAGTATGTCTCTCTCACACACTCACAGTCTGTCTCTCTCTCACAAACTCACAGTCTGTCTCTCTCTCACACACTCAGTCTCTCTCTCTCACACACTCAGTCTGTCTCTCTCTATCACACACACTCACAGTCTGTCTCTCTCTCACACACTCACAGTCTGCCTCTCTCACACACACAGTCTGTCTCTCTATCACACACACTCACAGTCTGTCTCTCTCTCTCACACACTCACAGTCTGTCTCTCTCTCTCACACACACTCACAGTCTGTCTCTCTCTCTCACACAAACTCAGTGTGTCTCTCTCTCACACACACTCAGTCTGTCTCTCTCTCTCACACACACTCAGTCTGTCTCTCTCTCACACACACTCAGTCTGTCTCTTACTCACACTCACAGTCTGTCTCTCTCTCACACACTCACAGTCTGTCTCTTACTCACACTCACAGTCTGTCTCTCTCTCACACACTCACAGTCTGTCTCTTACTCACACTCACAGTCTGTCTCTCTCACACACACTCAGTCTGTCTCTCTCTCTCACACACTCACAGTCTGTCTCTGTCACACAATCACAGTCTGTCTTTCTCTCCCACACACTCACAGTCTGTCTCTCACAAACACACTCACAGTCTGTCTCTCTCACACACACTCACAGTCTCTCTCTCACACACTCACAGTCTGTCTCTCTCTCTCACACACTCACAGTCTGTCTCTCTCACACAAACTCAGTCTGTCTCTCTCTCACACACACTCAGTCTGTCTCTCTCTCTCACACACACTCAGTCTGTCTCTCTCTCACACGCACTCAGTTTGTCTCTCTCACACACTCACAGTCTGTCTCTCTCTCACACGCTCAAAGTCTGTCTCTCTCTCACACACACTCACAGTCTGTCTCTCACTCACACACACTCACAGTCTGTCTCTTACTCACACTCACAGTCTGTCTCTCTCTCACACACACTCACAGTCTGTCTCTCTCACACACACTCAGTCTGTCTCTATCTCAGACACATTCACAGTCTGTCTCTCTCTCACAAACACTCAGTCTCTCTCCCGCACACAATCACTCAGTCTGTCTCTCTCACACACTCACAATCTGTCACTCTCACATCCACTCACAGTCTGTCTCTCTCACACTCACAGTCTCAGTCTCTCTCACACACACTCACAGTCTGTTTCTCTCTCTCACACACTCACAATCTGTCTCTCTCACACTCACAGTCTGTCTCTCTCACTCACACTCACAGTCTGTCTCTCTCTCAAACACACTCACAGTCTGTCTCTCTCACACACTCACAGTCTGTCTCTCTCTCTCATACACACTCAGTGTGTCTCTCTCTCACACACACTCAGTCTGTCTCTCTCTCTCACACACACTCAGTCTGTCTCTCTCTCACACACACTCAGTCTGTCTCTTACTCACACTCACAGTCTGTCTCTCTCTCACACACTCACAGTCTGTCTCTTACTCACACTCACAGTCTGTCTCTCTCTCACACACTCACAGTCTGTCTCTTACTCACACTCACAGTCTGTCCCTCTCACACACACTCAGTCTGTCTCTCTCTCTCACACACTCACAGTCTGTCTCTGTCACACAATCACAGTCTGTCTTTCTCTCCCACACACTCACAGTCTGTCTCTCACAAACACACTCACAGTCTGTCTCTCTCTCACACACACTCACAGTCTCTCTCTCACACATCACAGTCTGTCTCTCTCTCTCACACACTCACAGTCTGTCTCTCTCACACAAACTCAGTCTGTCTCTCTCTCACACACACTCAGTCTGTCTCTCTCTCTCACACACACTCAGTCTGTCTCTCTCTCACACGCACTCAGTTTGTCTCTCTCACACACTCACAGTCTGTCTCTCTCTCACACGCTCAAAGTCTGTCTCTCTCTCACACACACTCACAGTCTGTCTCTCACTCACACACACTCACAGTCTGTCTCTTACTCACACTCACAGTCTGTCTCTCTCTCACACACACTCACAGTCTGTCTCTCTCACACACACTCAGTCTGTCTCTATCTCAGACACATTCACAGTCTGTCTCTCTCTCACACACACTCAGTCTCTCTCCCGCACACAATCACTCAGTCTGTCTCGCTCACACACTCACAATCTGTCACTCTCACATCCACTCACAGTCTGTCTCTCTCACACACTCACAGTCTGTCTCTCTCAAACACTCACAGTCTGTCTCTCTCTCTCACACACTCACAATCTGTCTCTCTCACACACTCACAGTCAGTCTCTCTGTCACACACACTCACAGGCTGTCTCTCTCTCACACACTCACAATCTGTCTCTCTCACACACTCACAGTCTATCTCTCTCTCACACACACACTCACAGTCTGTCTCTCTCTCACACACTCACAGCCTGTCTATATCTCTCACACTCACAGACTGTCTCTCTCTCTCACACACACTCAGTCTGTCTCTCTCTCACACGCACTCAGTCTGTCTCTCTCACACGCTCACAGTCTGTCTCTCTCTCACACACACTCACAGTCTGTCTCTCACTCACACACACTCACAGTCTGTCTCTTACTCACACTCACAGTCTGTCTCTCTCACACGCTCACAGTCTGTCTCTCTCTCACACACACTCACAGTCTGTCTCTCTCACACACACTCAGTCTGTCTCTATATCAGACCAATTCACAGCCTGTCTCTCTCTCACACACACTCAGTCTCTCTCCCGCACACACTCACTCAGTCTGTCTCTCTCACACACACTCAGTCTGTCTCTCTCTCTTACACACTCAGTCTGTCTCTCTCTCACACTCACACTCTAGCTCTCTCTCACACACTCACATCTGTCTCTCTCACTTACACACTCAGTCTGCCTCTCTCTCACACACACTCAGTCTGTCTCACTCACACACTCACATACTCAGTCTGTCTCTCTCACACACTCACAGTCTGTCTCTCTCTCACACACACTCACAGTCTGTCTCTCTCACACACACTCACAGTCTGTCTCTCTCACACACTCACTCAAAGTCTGTCTCTCTCACACACTCACAATCTGTCTGCCTCTCACACACACTCACAGTCTGTCTCTCTCTCTCTCACACTCACACTCTGTCTCTCTCACTCACACACTCACAGTCTGTCTCTCTCTCACACACTCACAGTCTGTCTCTCTCTCACACTCACAGTCTGTCTCTCTCACACACACTCACAGTCTGTCTCTCTCACACTCACAGTCTCTGTCTCTGTCACACACACTCACAGTCTATCTCTCTCTCTCACACACTCACAGTCTGTCTCTCTCACACTCACAGTCTCTGTCTCTGTCACACACACTCACAGTCTATCTCTCTCTCTCACACACTCACAGTCTGTCTCTCTCTCTCACACACTCACAGTCTGTCTCTCTCACACTCACAGTCTGTCTCTCTCACACACTCACAGTCTGTCTCTCTCACACACTCACAGTCTGTCTCGCTCTCACACTCACAGTCTATCCCTCTCTCACACACACAGTCTGTCTCTCTCACACACACTCACAATCTGTCTCTCTGTCACACACACTCAGTCTGTCTCTCTCTCACACACTCAGTCTCTCTCTCTCACACACTCATCTGTCTCTCTCTATCACACACACTCACAGTCTGTCTCTCTCACACACTCACAGTCTGTCTCTCTCTCACAAACTCACAGTCTGTCTCTCTCTCACACACTCAGTCTCTCTCTCTCACACACTCAGTCTGTCTCTCTCTATCACACACACTCACAGTCTGTCTCTCTCTCACACACTCACAGTCTGCCTCTCTCACACACACAGTCTGTCTCTCTATCACACACACTCACAGTCTGTCTCTCTCTCTCACACACTCACAGTCTGTCTCTCTCTCTCACACACACTCACAGTCTGTCTCTCTCTCTCACACAAACTCAGTGTGTGTCTCTCTCACACACACTCAGTCTGTCTCTCTCTCTCACACACACTCAGTCTGTCTCTCTCTCTCACACACACTCAGTCTGTCTCTCTCTCACACACACTCAGTCTGTCTCTTACTCACACTCACAGTCTGTCTCTCTCTCACACACTCACAGTCTGTCTCTTACTCACACTCACAGTCTGTCTCTCTCTCACACACTCACAGTCTGTCTCTTACTCACACTCACAGTCTGTCTCTCTCACACACACTCAGTCTGTCTCTCTCTCTCACACACTCACAGTCTGTCTCTGTCACACAATCACAGTCTGTCTTTCTCTCCCACACACTCACAGTCTTTCTCTCACAAACACACTCACAGTCTGTCTCTCTCACACACACTCACAGTCTCTCTCTCACACACTCACAGTCTGTCTCTCTCTCTCACACACTCACAGTCTGTCTCTCTCACACACACACTCACAATCTGTCTGCCTCTCACACACACTCACAGTCTGTCTCTCTCTCTCTCACACTCACACTCTGTCTCTCTCACTCACAAACTCAAAGTCTGTCTCTTTCACACACTCACATTCTGACTCTCCCTCACACTCACAGTCTGTCTCTCTCACTCACACTCACACTCTGTCTCTCCCTCTCTCACACACTCACAGTCTGTCTCTCTCACACACTCACAGTCTGTCTCTTTCTCACACATACTCAGTCTGTCTCTCTCTCACACACACTCACAGTCTGTCTCTCTCTCTCACGCAATCACAGTCTGTCTCTCTCTCTCACACACTCACAGTCTGTCTCTCTCACACACTCACAGTCTGTCTCTCTCACACACTCACAGTCTGCCTCACTCTCTCACACACTCACAGTCTGTCTCTCTCTCACACACACTCACAGTCTGTCTCTCTCTCTCACACACTCAGTCTGTCTCTCTATCACACACACTCACAGTCTGTCTCTCTCTCTCACACACACTCAGTCTGTCTCTCTCTCTCACACACTCAGTCTGTCTCTCTCTCTCACACACTCAGTCTGTCTCTCTCTCTCACATACTCAGTCTGTCTCTCTCTCACACACACTCAGTCTGTCTCTCTCTCACACGCACTCAGTCTGTCTCTCTCACACACTCACAGACTGTCTCTCTCTCACATGCTCACAGTCTGTCTCTCTCTCACACACAATCACAGTCTGTCTCTCACTCACACACACTCACAGTCTGTCTCTTACTCACACTCACAGTCTGTCTCTCTCTCACACACACTCACACTCAGTCTATCTCTCACACACACTCACTCAGTCTGTCTCTCTCACACACACTCAGTCTGTCTCTCTCTCTTACACACTCAGTCTGTCTATCTCTCACACACACTCAAATTCTGTCTCTCTCTCTCTCACACACTCAGTCTGTCTCTATCTCACAATCACAATCTGTGTCTCCATCACACACTCACAGTCTGTCTCTCTCTCTCATACTCGCAGTCTGTCTCTCTCTCACACACACTCAATCTGTCTCACTCACATAATCGCAGTCTGTCTCTCTCACACAAACTCAGACTATCTCTCTCACACACACACACTCATTCTGTCACTATCTCATACACACTCACAGTTTGTCTCTCTCTCTTACACACTCACAGTCTGTCTTTCTCACACACACTCACAGTCTGTCTGCCTCTCTCACACACTCAGTCTGTCTCTCTCTCACACACACTCACACTCAGTCTATCTCTCACACACACTCACTCAGTCTGTCTCTCTCACACACACTCAGTCTGTCTCTCTCACTTACACACTCAGTCTGCCTCTCTCTCACACACACTCAGTCTGTCTCACTCACACACTCACATACTCAGTCTGTCTCTCTCACACACTCACAGTCTGTCTCTCTCTCACACACACTCACAGTCTGTCTCTCTCACACACTCACTCAAAGTCTGTCTCTCTCACACACTCACAATCTGTCTGCCTCTCACACACACTCACAGTCTGTCTCTCTCTCTCTCACACTCACACTCTGTCTCTCTCACACACACTCACAGTCTGTCTCTCTCACACTCACAGTCTCTGTCTCTGTCACACACACTCACAGTCTATCTCTCTCTCTCTCACACTCACAGTCTCTGTCTCTGTCACACACACTCACAGTCTATCTCTCTCTCTCACACACTCACAGTCTGTCTCTCTCTCTCACACACTCACAGTCTGTCTCTCTCACACTCACAGTCTGTCTCTCTCACACACTCACAGTCTGTCTCTCTCTCACACTCACAGTCTATCCCTCGCTCACACACACTGACAGTCTGTCTCTCTCACACACACTCACAATCTGTCTCTCTGTCACACACACTCAGTCTGTCTCTCTCTCACACACTCAGTCTGTCTCTCTCTATCACACACACTCACAGTATGTCTCTCTCACACACTCACAGTCTGTCTCTCTCTCACAAACTCACAGTCTGTCTCTCTCTCACACACTCAGTCTCTCTCTCTCACACACTCAGTCTGTCTCTCTCTATCACACACACTCACAGTCTGTCTCTCTCTCACACACTCACAGTCTGCCTCTCTCACACACACAGTCTGTCTCTCTATCACACACACTCACAGTCTGTCTCTCTCTCTCACACACTCACAGTCTGTCTCTCTCTCTCACACACACTCACAGTCTGTCTCTCTCTCTCACACAAACTCAGTGTGTCTCTCTCTCACACACACTCAGTCTGTCTCTCTCTCTCACACACACTCAGTCTGTCTCTCTCTCACACACACTCAGTCTGTCTCTTACTCACACTCACAGTCTGTCTCTCTCTCACACACTCACAGTCTGTCTCTTACTCACACTCACAGTCTGTCTCTCTCTCACACACTCACAGTCTGTCTCTTACTCACACTCACAGTCTGTCTCTCTCACACACACTCAGTCTGTCTCTCTCTCTCACACACTCACAGTCTGTCTCTGTCACACAATCACAGTCTGTCTTTCTCTCCCACACACTCACAGTCTGTCTCTCACAAACACACTCACAGTCTGTCTCTCTCACACACACTCACAGTCTCTCTCTCACACACTCACAGTCTGTCTCTCTCTCTCACACACTCACAGTCTGTCTCTCTCACACAAACTCAGTCTGTCTCTCTCTCACACACACTCAGTCTGTCTCTCTCTCTCACACACACTCAGTCTGTCTCTCTCTCACACGCACTCAGTTTGTCTCTCTCACACACTCACAGTCTGTCTCTCTCTCACACGCTCAAAGTCTGTCTCTCTCTCACACACACTCACAGTCTGTCTCTCACTCACACACACTCACAGTCTGTCTCTTACTCACACTCACAGTCTGTCTCTCTCTCACACACACTCACAGTCTGTCTCTCTCACACACACTCAGTCTGTCTCTATCTCAGACACATTCACAGTCTGTCTCTCTCTCACAAACACTCAGTCTCTCTCCCGCACACAATCACTCAGTCTGTCTCTCTCACACACTCACAATCTGTCACTCTCACATCCACTCACAGTCTGTCTCTCTCACACTCACAGTCTCAGTCTCTCTCACACACACTCACAGTCTGTTTCTCTCTCTCACACACTCACAATCTGTCTCTCTCACACTCACAGTCTGTCTCTCTCACTCACACTCACAGTCTGTCTCTCTCTCAAACACACTCACAGTCTGTCTCTCTCACACACTCACAGTCTGTCTCTCTCTCTCACACACACTCAGTGTGTCTCTCTCTCACACACACTCAGTCTGTCTCTCTCTCTCACACACACTCAGTCTGTCTCTCTCTCACACACACTCAGTCTGTCTCTTACTCACACTCACAGTCTGTCTCTCTCTCACACACTCACAGTCTGTCTCTTACTCACACTCACAGTCTGTCTCTCTCTCACACACTCACAGTCTGTCTCTTACTCACACTCACAGTCTGTCCCTCTCACACACACTCAGTCTGTCTCTCTCTCTCACACACTCACAGTCTGTCTCTGTCACACAATCACAGTCTGTCTTTCTCTCCCACACACTCACAGTCTGTCTCTCACAAACACACTCACAGTCTGTCTCTCTCTCACACACACTCACAGTCTCTCTCTCACACATCACAGTCTGTCTCTCTCTCTCACACACTCACAGTCTGTCTCTCTCACACAAACTCAGTCTGTCTCTCTCTCACACACACTCAGTCTGTCTCTCTCTCTCACACACACTCAGTCTGTCTCTCTCTCACACGCACTCAGTTTGTCTCTCTCACACACTCACAGTCTGTCTCTCTCTCACACGCTCAAAGTCTGTCTCTCTCTCACACACACTCACAGTCTGTCTCTCACTCACACACACTCACAGTCTGTCTCTTACTCACACTCACAGTCTGTCTCTCTCTCACACACACTCACAGTCTGTCTCTCTCACACACACTCAGTCTGTCTCTATCTCAGACACATTCACAGTCTGTCTCTCTCTCACACACACTCAGTCTCTCTCCCGCACACAATCACTCAGTCTGTCTCGCTCACACACTCACAATCTGTCACTCTCACATCCACTCACAGTCTGTCTCTCTCACACACTCACAGTCTGTCTCTCTCAAACACTCACAGTCTGTCTCTCTCTCTCACACACTCACAATCTGTCTCTCTCACACACTCACAGTCAGTCTCTCTGTCACACACACTCACAGGCTGTCTCTCTCTCACACACTCACAATCTGTCTCTCTCACACACTCACAGTCTATCTCTCTCTCACACACACACTCACAGTCTGTCTCTCTCTCACACACTCACAGCCTGTCTATATCTCTCACACTCACAGACTGTCTCTCTCTCTCACACACACTCAGTCTGTCTCTCTCTCACACGCACTCAGTCTGTCTCTCTCACACGCTCACAGTCTGTCTCTCTCTCACACACACTCACAGTCTGTCTCTCACTCACACACACTCACAGTCTGTCTCTTACTCACACTCACAGTCTGTCTCTCTCACACGCTCACAGTCTGTCTCTCTCTCACACACACTCACAGTCTGTCTCTCTCACACACACTCAGTCTGTCTCTATATCAGACCAATTCA
Source organism: Squalus acanthias (assembly GCA_030390025.1). Taxonomy (NCBI): domain Eukaryota; kingdom Metazoa; phylum Chordata; class Chondrichthyes; order Squaliformes; family Squalidae; genus Squalus; species Squalus acanthias. The sequence continues at coordinate 122,305 of JASTWF010000337.1, read as the reverse complement.
CAGCCTGTCTCTCTCTCACACACACTCAGTCTCTCTCCCGCACACACTCACTCAGTCTGTCTCTCTCACACACACTCAGTCTGTCTCTCTCTCTTACACACTCAGTCTGTCTCTCTCTCACACACACTCCAATTCTGTCTGTCTCTCTCACACACTCAGTCTGTCTCTCTCTCACACTCACAATCTTTGTCTCCATCACACACTCACAGTCTGTCTCTCTCTCTCATACACTCAGTCTGTCTCTCTCTCACACACACTCAATCTGTCTCACTCACATAATCGCAGTCTGTCTCTCTCACGCAAACTCAGACTATCTCTCTCACACACACACACTCATTCTGTCACTATCTCATACACACTCACAGTTTGTCTCTCTCTCTTACACTCTCACAGTCTGTCTTTCTCACAGACACTCACAGTCTGTCTGCCTCTCTCACACACTCAGTCTGTCTCTCTCTCACACACACTCACAGTCTGTCTCTCTCTCTCACACTCACACTCTAGCTCTCTCTCACACACTCACATCTGTCTCTCTCACTTACACACTCAGTCTGCCTCTCTCTCACACACACTCAGTCTGTCTCACTCACACACTCACATACTCAGTCTGTCTCTCTCACACACTCACAGTCTATCCCTCTCTCACACACACTCACAGTCTGTCTCTCTCACACACACTCACAATCTGTCTCTCTCTCACACACACTCAGTCTATCTCTCTCTCACACACTCACAGTCTGTCTCTCTCTCACACAGACACAGTCTGTCTCTCTCACACACTCACTCAAAGTCTGTCTCTCTCACACACTCACAATCTGTCTGCCTCTCACACACACTCACAGTCTGTCTCTCTCTCACACACACTCACAGTCTGTCTCTCTCTCACACACTCACAGTCTGTCTCACTCTCACACACTCACAGTCTGTCTCTCTCTCACGCACTCACAGTCTGTCTCTCTCTCACACACTCACAGTCTGCCTCTCTCTCACACACTCAGTCTCTCTCTCTCACACACTCAGTCTGTCTCTCTCTATCACACACACTCACAGTCTGTCTCTCTCTCACACACTCACAGTCTGCCTCTCTCACACACTCAATCTGTCTCTCTCTCTCACACACACTCAGTCTGTCTCTCTCTCACACGCACTCAGTCTGTCTCTTACTCACACTCACAGTCTGTCTCTTACTCACACTCACAGTCTGTCTCTCTCTCACACACTCACAGTCTGTCTCTTACTCACACTCACAGTCTGTCTCTCTCACACACACTCAGTCTGTCTCTCTCTCTCACACACTCACAATCTGTCTCTCTCACACAATCACAGTCTGTCTTTCTCTCTCACACACTCACAGTCTGTCTCTCACAAACACACTCACAGGCTGTCTCTCTCACATGCACTCACAGTCTGTCTCTCTCTCGCACACACTCACAGTCTCTCTCTCACACACTCACAGTCTGTCTCTCTCTCGCACACAGTCACAGTCTCTCTCTCACACACTCACAGTCTGTCTCTCTCTCACACACACTCACAGTCTGTCTCTCTCTCGCACACACTCACAGTCTGTCTCTCTCTCACCCACTCACAGTCTGTCTCTTACTCACACTCACAGTCTGTCTCTCTCACACACTCACAGTCTGTCTCTTACTCACACTCACAGTCTGTCTCTCTCACACACACTCACAGTCTGTCTCGCTCTCTCACACACTCACAGTCTGTCTCTCTCTCACACACTCACAGTCTGTCTCTCTCTCACACACTCACAGTCTGTCTCTCTCTCACACACTCAGTCTCTCTCTCTCACACGCTCAGTCTGTCTCTCTCTATCACACACACTCACAGTCTGTCTCTCTCTCACACACTCACAGTCTGCCTCTCTCACACACTCAGTCTGTCTCTCTATCACACACACTCACAGTCTGTCTCTCTCTCTCACACACTCACAGTCTGTCTCTCTCTCTCACACACACTCACAGTCTGTCTCTCTCTCTCACACAAACTCAGTGTGTCTCTCTCTCACACACACTCAGTCTGTCTCTCTCTCTCACACACACTCAGTCTGTCTCTCTCACACACACTCAGTCTGTCTCTCTCTCTTACACACTCAGTCTGTCTCTCTCTCACACACACTCCAATTCTGTCTGTCTCTCTCACACACTCAGTCTGTCTCTCTCTCACACTCACAATCTTTGTCTCCATCACACACTCACAGTCTGTCTCTCTCTCTCATACACTCAGTCTGTCTCTCTCTCACACACACTCAATCTGTCTCACTCACATAATCGCAGTCTGTCTCTCTCACGCAAACTCAGACTATCTCTCTCACACACACACACTCATTCTGTCACTATCTCATACACACTCACAGTTTGTCTCTCTCTCTTACACTCTCACAGTCTGTCTTTCTCACAGACACTCACAGTCTGTCTGCCTCTCTCACACACTCAGTCTGTCTCTCTCTCACACACACTCACAGTCTGTCTCTCTCTCTCACACTCACACTCTAGCTCTCTCTCACACACTCACATCTGTCTCTCTCACTTACACACTCAGTCTGCCTCTCTCTCACACACACTCAGTCTGTCTCACTCACACACTCACATACTCAGTCTGTCTCTCTCACACACTCACAGTCTATCCCTCTCTCACACACACTCACAGTCTGTCTCTCTCACACACACTCACAATCTGTCTCTCTCTCACACACACTCAGTCTATCTCTCTCTCACACACTCACAGTCTGTCTCTCTCTCACACAGACACAGTCTGTCTCTCTCACACACTCACTCAAAGTCTGTCTCTCTCACACACTCACAATCTGTCTGCCTCTCACACACACTCACAGTCTGTCTCTCTCTCACACACACTCACAGTCTGTCTCTCTCTCACACACTCACAGTCTGTCTCACTCTCACACACTCACAGTCTGTCTCTCTCTCACGCACTCACAGTCTGTCTCTCTCTCACACACTCACAGTCTGCCTCTCTCTCACACACTCAGTCTCTCTCTCTCACACACTCAGTCTGTCTCTCTCTATCACACACACTCACAGTCTGTCTCTCTCTCACACACTCACAGTCTGCCTCTCTCACACACTCAATCTGTCTCTCTCTCTCACACACACTCAGTCTGTCTCTCTCTCACACGCACTCAGTCTGTCTCTTACTCACACTCACAGTCTGTCTCTTACTCACACTCACAGTCTGTCTCTCTCTCACACACTCACAGTCTGTCTCTTACTCACACTCACAGTCTGTCTCTCTCACACACACTCAGTCTGTCTCTCTCTCTCACACACTCACAATCTGTCTCTCTCACACAATCACAGTCTGTCTTTCTCTCTCACACACTCACAGTCTGTCTCTCACAAACACACTCACAGGCTGTCTCTCTCACATGCACTCACAGTCTGTCTCTCTCTCGCACACACTCACAGTCTCTCTCTCACACACTCACAGTCTGTCTCTCTCTCGCACACAGTCACAGTCTCTCTCTCACACACTCACAGTCTGTCTCTCTCTCACACACACTCACAGTCTGTCTCTCTCTCGCACACACTCACAGTCTGTCTCTCTCTCACCCACTCACAGTCTGTCTCTTACTCACACTCACAGTCTGTCTCTCTCACACACTCACAGTCTGTCTCTTACTCACACTCACAGTCTGTCTCTCTCACACACACTCACAGTCTGTCTCGCTCTCTCACACACTCACAGTCTGTCTCTCTCTCACACACTCACAGTCTGTCTCTCTCTCACACACTCACAGTCTGTCTCTCTCTCACACACTCAGTCTCTCTCTCTCACACGCTCAGTCTGTCTCTCTCTATCACACACACTCACAGTCTGTCTCTCTCTCACACACTCACAGTCTGCCTCTCTCACACACTCAGTCTGTCTCTCTATCACACACACTCACAGTCTGTCTCTCTCTCTCACACACTCACAGTCTGTCTCTCTCTCTCACACACACTCACAGTCTGTCTCTCTCTCTCACACAAACTCAGTGTGTCTCTCTCTCACACACACTCAGTCTGTCTCTCTCTCTCACACACACTCAGTCTGTCTCTCTCTCACACGCACTCAGTCTGTCCCTTACTCACACTCACAGTCTGTCTCTCTCTCACACACTCACAGTCTGTCTCTTACTCACACTCACAGTCTGTCTCTCTCTCACACACTCACAGTCTGTCTCTTACTCACACTCACAGTCTGTCTCTCTCACACACACTCAGTCTGTCTCTCTCTCTCACACACTCACAATCTGTCTCTGTCACACAATCACAGTCTGTCTTTCTCTCTCACATACTCACAGTCTGTCTCTCTCTCGCACAAACTCACAGTCTCTCTCTCACACACTCACAGTCTGTCTCTCTCTCTCACACACTCACAGTCTCTCTCTCTCACACAAACTCAGTCTGTCTCTCTCACACACACTCAGTCTGAAACTCTCACACACACACAGACTGTCTCTCTCTCACATGCTCACAGTCTGTCTCTCTCTCACACACAATCACAGTCTGTCTCTCACTCACACACACTCACAGTCTGTCTCTTACTCACACTCACAGTCTGTCTCTCTCTCGCACACACTCACAGTCTCTCTCTCACACACTCACAGTCTGTCTCTCTCTCGCACACAGTCACAGTCTCTCTCTCACACACTCACAGTCTGTCTCTCTCTCACACACACTCACAGTCTGTCTCTCTCTCGCACACACTCACAGTCTGTCTCTCTCTCACCCACTCACAGTCTGTCTCTTACTCACACTCACAGTCTGTCTCTCTCACACACTCACAGTCTGTCTCTTACTCACACTCACAGTCTGTCTCTCTCACACACACTCACAGTCTGTCTCGCTCTCTCACACACTCACAGTCTGTCTCTCTCTCACACACTCACAGTCTGTCTCTCTCTCACACACTCACAGTCTGTCTCTCTCTCACACACTCAGTCTCTCTCTCTCACACGCTCAGTCTGTCTCTCTCTATCACACACACTCACAGTCTGTCTCTCTCTCACACACTCACAGTCTGCCTCTCTCACACACTCAGTCTGTCTCTCTATCACACACACTCACAGTCTGTCTCTCTCTCTCACACACTCACAGTCTGTCTCTCTCTCTCACACACACTCACAGTCTGTCTCTCTCTCTCACACAAACTCAGTGTGTCTCTCTCTCACACACACTCAGTCTGTCTCTCTCTCTCACACACACTCAGTCTGTCTCTCTCTCACACGCACTCAGTCTGTCCCTTACTCACACTCACAGTCTGTCTCTCTCTCACACACTCACAGTCTGTCTCTTACTCACACTCACAGTCTGTCTCTCTCTCACACACTCACAGTCTGTCTCTTACTCACACTCACAGTCTGTCTCTCTCACACACACTCAGTCTGTCTCTCTCTCTCACACACTCACAATCTGTCTCTGTCACACAATCACAGTCTGTCTTTCTCTCTCACATACTCACAGTCTGTCTCTCTCTCGCACAAACTCACAGTCTCTCTCTCACACACTCACAGTCTGTCTCTCTCTCTCACACACTCACAGTCTCTCTCTCTCACACAAACTCAGTCTGTCTCTCTCACACACACTCAGTCTGAAACTCTCACACACACACAGACTGTCTCTCTCTCACATGCTCACAGTCTGTCTCTCTCTCACACACAATCACAGTCTGTCTCTCACTCACACACACTCACAGTCTGTCTCTTACTCACACTCACAGTCTGTCTCTCTCTCACACACACACAGTCTGTCTCTCTCTCTCACACACTCACAGTCTGCCTCTCTCACACACTCACAGTCTGTCTCTCTCTCTCACACACTCACAGTCTGTCTCTCTCACACACACTCACAGTCTGTCTCTCTCTCACACACTCACAGTCTGTCTCTCTCACACACACTCACAGTCTGTCTCTCTCTCACACACTCACAGTCTGTCTCTCTCTCACACACACTCACAGTCTGTCTCTATCTCAGACCAATTCACAGTCTGTCTCTCTCTCACACACACTCAGTCTCTCTCCCGCACACACTCACTCAGTCTGCCTCTCTCATACACACTCAGTCTGTCTCTCTCTCTTACACACTCAGTCTGTCTCTCTCTCACACACACTCAAATTCTGTCTCTCTCTCTCACACACTCAGTCTGTCTCTCTCTCACACTCACAATCTGTGTCTCCATCACACACAATCAGTCTGTCTCACTCTCACATACTCGCAGTCTGTCTCTCTCACACAGACTCACAGTCTGTCTGCCTCTCTCACACACTCACAGTCTGTCTCTCTCTCTCTCACACACTCACAGTCTGTCTCTATCTCTCACACACTCACAGTCTGCCTCTCTGACACACTCACAGTCTGTCTCTCTCTCTCACACACTCACAGTCTGTCTCTCTCACACACACTCACAGTCTGTCTCTCTCTCTCACACACTCACAGTCTGTCTCTCTCACACACACTCACAGTCTGTCTCTCTCTCACACACTCACAGTCTGTCTCTCTCTCACACACTCAGTCTCTCTCTCTCACACACTCAGTCTGTCTCTCTCTATCACACACACTCACAGTCTGTCTCTCTCTCACACACTCTCAGTCTGTCTCTTACTCACACTCACAGTCTGTCTCTCTCTCACACACTCTCAGTCTGTCTCTTACTCACACTCACAGTCTGTCTCTCTCACTCACACTCACAGTCTGTCTCTCTCTCTCACACACTCACAGTCTGTCTCTCTCACACCCTCACAGTCTGTCTCTCTCAAACACTCACAGTCTATGTCTCTCTCTCACACACTCACAGTCTGTCTCTCTCACACACTCACAGTCTGTCTCTCTCAAACACTCACAGTCTATGTCTCTCTCTCACACACTCACAGTCTGTCTCTCTCACACACACTCAGTCTGTCTCTCTCTCTCACACACTCACAGTCTGTCTCTGTCACACAATCACAGTCTGTATTTCTCTCTCACATACTCAGTCTGTCTCTCACAAACACACTCACAGGCTGTCTCTCTCACACACACTCACAGTCTGTCTCTCTCTCGCACACACTCACAGTCTCTCTCTCACACACTCACAGTCTGTCTCTCTCTCTCACACACTCACACTGTCTCTCTCTCACACAAACTCAGTCTGTCTCTCTCTCACACACACTCAGTCTGTCTCTCTCTCTCACACGCACTCAGTCTGAAACTCTCACACACTCACAGTCTGTCTCTCTCTCACACGCTCAAAGTCTGTCTCTCTTTCACACACACTCACAGTCTGTCTCTCACTCACACACACTCACAGTCTGTCTCTTACTCACACTCACATTCTGTCTCTCTCTCACAAACACTCACAGTCTGTCTCTCTCACACACACTCAGTCTGTCTCTATCTCAGACAGATTCACAGTCTGTCTCTCTATCGCACACACTCAGTCTCTCTCCCGCACACAATCACTCAGTCTGTCTCTCTCACACACTCACAGTCTGTCTCTCTCTCTCACACACACTCACAGTCTCAGTCTCTCTCACACACACTCACAGTCTGTTTCTCTCTCTCACACACTCACAATCTGTCTCTCTCACACTCACAGTCTGTCTCTCTCACTCACACTCACAGTCTGTCTCTCCCTCTCACACACTCACAGTCTGTCTCTCACACACACTCACAGTCTGTCTCTCTCTCTCACACACTCACAGTCTGTCTCTCTCACACACTCACAGTCTGTCTCTCTCAAACACTCACAGTCTGTCTCTCTCTCTCACACACTCACAATCTGTCTCTCTCACACACTCACAGTCAGCCTCTCTGTCACACACACTCACAGGCTGTCTCTCTCTCACACACTCACAATCTGTCTCTCTCACACACTCACAGTCTGTCTCTCTCTCACACACACTCACAGTCTGTCTCTATCTCAGACCAATTCACAGTCTGTCTCTCTCTCACACACACTCAGTCTCTCTCCCGGACACACTCACTCAGTCTGCCTCTCTCACACACACTCAGTCTGTCTCTCTCTCTTACACACTCAGTCTGTCTCTCTCTCACACACACTCAAATTCTGTCTCTCTCTCTCACACACTCAGTCTGTCTCTCTCTCACACTCACAATCTGTGTCTCCATCACACACAATCAGTCTGTCTCACTCTCACATACTCGCAGTCTGTCTCTCTCACACAAACTCACAGTCTGTCTGCCTCTCTCACACACTCGCAGTCTGTCTCTCTCTCTCACACACTCACAGTCTGTCTCTATCTCTCACACACTCACAGTCTGCCTCTCTCACACACTCACAGTCTGTCTCTCTCTCTCACACACTCACAGTCTGTCTCTCTCACACACACTCACAGTCTGTCTCTCTCTCTCACACACTCACAGTCTGTCTCTCTCACACACACTCACAGTCTGTCTCTCTCTCACACACTCACAGTCTGTCTCTCTCACACACTCAGTCTGTCTCTCTCACACACTCAGTCTGTCTCTCTCTATCACACACACTCACAGTCTGTCTCTCTCTCACACACTCTCAGTCTGTCTCTTACTCACACTCACAGTCTGTCTCTCTCACACACTCTCAGTCTGTCTCTTACTCACACTCACAGTCTGTCTCTCACTCTCACACACTCACAGTCTGTCTCTCTCACACACTCACAATCTGTCACTCTCACATCCACTCACAGTCTGTCTCTCTCTCTCACACACTCACAGTCTGTCTCTCTCACACTCACAGTCTCAGTCTCTCTCACACACACTCACAGTCTGTTTCTCTCTCTCACACACTCACAATCTGTCTCTCTCACACTCACAGTCTGTCTCACTCACACTCACAGTCTGTCTCTCTCTCTCACACACTCACAGTCTGTCTCTCTCACACACTCACAGTCTGTCTCTCTCAAACACTCACAGTCTGTGTCTCTCTCTCACACACTCACAGTCTGTCTCCCTCACACACTCACAGTCTGTCTCTCTCAAACACTCACAGTCTGTCTCTCTCTCTCACACACTCACAGTCTGTCTCTCTCTCTCACACACTCACAATCTGTCTCTCTCACACACTCACAGTCAGTCTCTCTGTCACACACACTCACAGGCTGTCTCTCTCTCACACAATCACAATCTGTCTCTCTCACACACTCACAGTCTGTCTCTCTCTCACACACACTCACAGTCTGTCTCTATCTCAGTCCAATTCACAGTCTGTCTCTCTCTCACACACACTCAGTCTCTCTCCCGCACACACTCACTCAGTCTGTCGCTCTCACACACACTCAGTCTGTCTCTCTCTCTTACACACTCAGTCTGTCTCTCTCTCACACACACTCAAATTCTGTCTCTCTCTCTCACACACTCAGTCTGTCTCTCTCTCACACTCACAATCTGTGTCTCCATCACACACAATCAGTCTGTCTCTCTCTCACAAACTCACAGTCTGTCTCTCTCTCACACAAACTCACAGTCTGTCTGCCTCTCTCACTCACTCACAGTCTGTCTCTCTCTCACACACACTCACAGTCTGTCTCTCTCACACACACTCAGTCTGTCTCTATCTCAGACACATTCACAGTCTGTCTCTCTCTCACACACACTCAGTCTCTCTCCCGCACACAATCACTCAGTCTGTCTCTCTCACACACTCACAATCTGTCACTCTCACATCCACTCACAGTCTGTCTCTCTCACACTCACAGTCTCAGTCTCTCACACACACACTCACAGTCTGTCTCTCTCACACTCTCACAGTCTGTCTCTCTCAAACACTCACAGTCTGTCTCTCTCTCTCACACACTCACAATCTGTCTCTCTCACACACTCACAGTCAGTCTCTCTGTCACACACACTCACAGGCTGTCTCTCTCTCACACACTCACAATCTGTCTCTCTCACACACTCACAGTCTATCTCTCTCTCACACACACACTCACAGTCTGTCTCTCTCTCACACACTCACAGCCTGTCTATATCTCTCACACTCACAGACTGTCTCTCTCTCTCACACACACTCAGTCTGTCTCTCTCTCACACGCACTCAGTCTGTCTCTCTCACACGCTCACAGTCTGTCTCTCTCTCACACACACTCACAGTCTGTCTCTCACTCACACACACTCACAGTCTGTCTCTTACTCACACTCACAGTCTGTCTCTCTCACACGCTCACAGTCTGTCTCTCTCTCACACACACTCACAGTCTGTCTCTCTCACACACACTCAGTCTGTCTCTATATCAGACCAATTCACAGCCTGTCTCTCTCTCACACACACTCAGTCTCTCTCCCGCACACACTCACTCAGTCTGTCTCTCTCACACACACTCAGTCTGTCTCTCTCTCTTACACACTCAGTCTGTCTCTCTCTCACACACACTCCAATTCTGTCTGTCTCTCTCACACACTCAGTCTGTCTCTCTCTCACACTCACAATCTGTGTCTCCATCACACACTCACAGTCTGTCTCTCTCTCTCATACACTCAGTCTGTCTCTCTCTCACACACACTCAATCTGTCTCACTCACATAATCGCAGTCTGTCTCTCTCACGCAAACTCAGACTATCTCTCTCACACACACACACTCATTCTGTCACTATCTCATACACACTCACAGTTTGTCTCTCTCTCTTACACACTCACAGTCTGTCTTTCTCACAGACACTCACAGTCTGTCTGCCTCTCTCACACACTCAGTCTGTCTCTCTCTCACACACACTCACAGTCTGTCTCTCTCTCTCACACTCACACTCTAGCTCTCTCTCACACACTCACATCTGTCTCTCTCACTTACACACTCAGTCTGCCTCTCTCTCACACACACTCAGTCTGTCTCACTCACACACTCACATACTCAGTCTGTCTCTCTCACACACTCACAGTCTATCCCTCTCTCACACACACTCACAGTCTGTCTCTCTCACACACACTCACAATCTGTCTCTCTCTCACACACACTCAGTCTATCTCTCTCTCACACACTCACAGTCTGTCTCTCTCTCACACAGACACAGTCTGTCTCTCTCACACACTCACTCAAAGTCTGTCTCTCTCACACACTCACAATCTGTCTGCCTCTCACACACACTCACAGTCTGTCTCTCTCTCACACACACTCACAGTCTGTCTCTCTCTCACACACTCACAGTCTGTCTCACTCTCACACACTCACAGTCTGTCTCTCTCTCACGCACTCACAGTCTGTCTCTCTCTCACACACTCACAGTCTGCCTCTCTCTCACACACTCAGTCTCTCTCTCTCACACACTCAGTCTGTCTCTCTCTATCACACACACTCACAGTCTGTCTCTCTCTCACACACTCACAGTCTGCCTCTCTCACACACTCAATCTGTCTCTCTCTCTCACACACACTCAGTCTGTCTCTCTCTCACACGCACTCAGTCTGTCTCTTACTCACACTCACAGTCTGTCTCTCTCTCACACACTCACAGTCTGTCTCTTACTCACACTCACAGTCTGTCTCTCTCTCACACACTCACAGTCTGTCTCTTACTCACACTCACAGTCTGTCTCTCTCACACACACTCAGTCTGTCTCTCTCTCTCACACACTCACAATCTGTCTCTCTCACACACTCACAATCTGTCTTTCTCTCTCACACACTCACAGTCTGTCTCTCACAAACACACTCACAGGCTGTCTCTCTCACATGCACTCACAGTCTGTCTCTCTCTCGCACACACTCACAGTCTCTCTCTCACACACTCACAGTCTGTCTCTCTCTCGCACACAGTCACAGTCTCTCTCTCACACACTCACAGTCTGTCTCTCTCTCACACACACTCACAGTCTGTCTCTCTCTCGCACACACTCACAGTCTGTCTCTCTCTCACCCACTCACAGTCTGTCTCTTACTCACACTCACAGTCTGTCTCTCTCTCACACACTCACAGTCTGTCTCTTACTCACACTCACAGTCTGTCTCTCTCACACACACTCACAGTCTGTCTCGCTCTCTCACACACTCACAGTCTGTCTCTCTCTCACACACTCACAGTCTGTCTCTCTCTCACACACTCACAGTCTGTCTCTCTGTCACACACTCAGTCTCTCTCTCTCACACGCTCAGTCTGTCTCTCTCTATCACACACACTCACAGTCTGTCTCTCTCTCACACACTCACAGTCTGCCTCTCTCACACACTCAGTCTGTCTCTCTATCACACACACTCACAGTCTGTCTCTCTCTCTCACACACTCACAGTCTGTCTCTCTCTCTCACACACACTCACAGTCTGTCTCTCTCTCTCACACAAACTCAGTGTGTCTCTCTCTCACACACACTCAGTCTGTCTCTCTCTCTCACACACACTCAGTCTGTCTCTCTCTCACACGCACTCAGTCTGTCCCTTACTCACACTCACAGTCTGTCTCTCTCTCACACACTCACAGTCTGTCTCTTACTCACACTCACAGTCTGTCTCTCTCTCACACACTCACAGTCTGTCTCTTACTCACACTCACAGTCTGTCTCTCTCACACACACTCAGTCTGTCTCTCTCTCTCACACACTCACAATCTGTCTCTGTCACACAATCACAGTCTGTCTTTCTCTCTCACATACTCACAGTCTGTCTCTCTCTCGCACAAACTCACAGTCTCTCTCTCACACACTCACAGTCTGTCTCTCTCTCTCACACACTCACAGTCTCTCTCTCTCACACAAACTCAGTCTGTCTCTCTCTCACACACACTCAGTCTGAAACTCTCACACACACACAGACTGTCTCTCTCTCACATGCTCACAGTCTGTCTCTCTCTCACACACAATCACAGTCTGTCTCTCACTCACACACACTCACAGTCTGTCTCTTACTCACACTCACAGTCTGTCTCTCTCTCACACACACTCAGTCTGTCTCTCTCTCTCACACACTCACAGTCTGCCTCTCTCACACACTCACAGTCTGTCTCTCTCTCTCACACACTCACAGTCTGTCTCTCTCACACACACTCACAGTCTGTCTCTCTCTCTCACACACTCACAGTCTGTCTCTCTCACACACACTCACAGTCTGTCTCTCTCTCACACACTCACAGTCTGTCTCTCTCTCACACACACTCACAGTCTGTCTCTATCTCAGACCAATTCACAGTCTGTCTCTCTCTCACACACACTCAGTCTCTCTCCCGCACACACTCACTCAGTCTGCCTCTCTCACACACACTCAGTCTGTCTCTCTCTCTTACACACTCAGTCTGTCTCTCTCTCACACACACTCAAATTCTGTCTCTCTCTCTCACACACTCAGTCTGTCTCGCTCTCACACTCACAATCTGTGTCTCCATCACACACAATCAGTCTGTCTCACTCTCACATACTCGCAGTCTGTCTCTCTCACACAGACTCACAGTCTGTCTGCCTCTCTCACACACTCACAGTCTGTCTCTCTCTCTCACACACTCACAGTCTGTCTCTATCTCTCACACACTCACAGTCTGCCTCTCTGACACACTCACAGTCTGTCTCTCTCTCTCACACACTCACAGTCTGTCTCTCTCACACACACTCACAGTCTGTCTCTCTCTCTCACACACTCACAGTCTGTCTCTCTCACACACACTCACAGTCTGTCTCTCTCTCACACACTCACAGTCTGTCTCTCTCTCACACACTCAGTCTCTCTCTCTCACACACTCAGTCTGTCTCTCTCTATCACACACACTCACAGTCTGTCTCTCTCTCACACACTCTCAGTCTGTCTCTTACTCACACTCACAGTCTGTCTCTCTCTCACACACTCTCAGTCTGTCTCTTACTCACACTCACAGTCTGTCTCTCTCACTCACACTCACAGTCTGTCTCTCTCTCTCACACACTCACAGTCTGTCTCTCTCACACCCTCACAGTCTGTCTCTCTCAAACACTCACAGTCTATGTCTCTCTCTCACACACTCACAGTCTGTCTCTCTCACACACTCACAGTCTGTCTCTCTCAAACACTCACAGTCTATGTCTCTCTCTCACACACTCACAGTCTGTCTCTCTCACACACACTCAGTCTGTCTCTCTCTCTCACACACTCACAGTCTGTCTCTGTCACACAATCACAGTCTGTATTTCTCTCTCACATACTCAGTCTGTCTCTCACAAACACACTCACAGGCTGTCTCTCTCACACACACTCACAGTCTGTCTCTCTCTCGCACACACTCACAGTCTCTCTCTCACACACTCACAGTCTGTCTCTCTCTCTCACACACTCACACTGTCTCTCTCTCACACAAACTCAGTCTGTCTCTCTCTCACACACACTCAGTCTGTCTCTCTCTCTCACACGCACTCAGTCTGAAACTCTCACACACTCACAGTCTGTCTCTCTCTCACACGCTCAAAGTCTGTCTCTCTTTCACACACACTCACAGTCTGTCTCTCACTCACACACACTCACAGTCTGTCTCTTACTCACACTCACATTCTGTCTCTCTCTCACAAACACTCACAGTCTGTCTCTCTCACACACACTCAGTCTGTCTCTATCTCAGACAGATTCACAGTCTGTCTCTCTATCGCACACACTCAGTCTCTCTCCCGCACACAATCACTCAGTCTGTCTCTCTCACACACTCACAGTCTGTCTCTCTCTCTCACACACACTCACAGTCTCAGTCTCTCTCACACACACTCACAGTCTGTTTCTCTCTCTCACACTCACAGTCTGTCTCTCCCTCTCACACACTCACAGTCTGTCTCTCACACACACTCACAGTCTGTCTCTCTCTCTCACACACTCACAGTCTGTCTCTCTCACACACTCACAGTCTGTCTCTCTCAAACACTCACAGTCTGTCTCTCTCTCTCACACACTCACAATCTGTCTCTCTCACACACTCACAGTCAGCCTCTCTGTCACACACACTCACAGGCTGTCTCTCTCTCACACACTCACAATCTGTCTCTCTCACACACTCACAGTCTGTCTCTCTCTCACACACACTCACAGTCTGTCTCTATCTCAGACCAATTCACAGTCTGTCTCTCTCTCACACACACTCAGTCTCTCTCCCGCACACACTCACTCAGTCTGCCTCTCTCACACACACTCAGTCTGTCTCTCTCTCTTACACACTCAGTCTGTCTCTCTCTCATCACACTCAAATTCTGTCTCTCTCTCTCACACACTCACAGTCTGTCTCTCTCTCTCACACACTCACAGTCTGTCTCTATCTCTCACACACTCACAGTCTGCCTCTCTCACACACTCACAGTCTGTCTCTCTCTCTCACACACTCACAGTCTGTCTCTCTCACACACACTCACAGTCTGTCTCTCTCTCTCACACACTCACAGTCTGTCTCTCTCACACACACTCACAGTCTGTCTCTCTCTCACACACTCACAGTCTGTCTCTCTCACACACTCAGTCTGTCTCTCTCACACACTCAGTCTGTCTCTCTCTATCACACACACTCACAGTCTGTCTCTCCCTCACACACTCTCAGTCTGTCTCTTACTCACACTCACAGTCTGTCTCTCTCACACACTCTCAGTCTGTCTCTTACTCACACTCACAGTCTGTCTCTCTCTCTCACACACTCACAGTCTGTCTCTCTCACACACTCACAATCTGTCACTCTCACATCCACTCACAGTCTGTCTCTCTCACACTCACAGTCTCAGTCTCTCACACACACACTCACAGTCTGTCTCTCTCACACTCTCACAGTCTGTCTCTCTCAAACACTCACAGTCTGTCTCTCTCTCTCACACACTCACAATCTGTCTCTCTCACACACTCACAGTCAGTCTCTCTGTCACACACACTCACAGGCTGTCTCTCTCTCACACACTCACAATCTGTCTCTCTCACACACTCACAGTCTATCTCTCTCTCACACACACACTCACAGTCTGTCTCTCTCTCACACACTCACAGCCTGTCTATATCTCTCACACTCACAGACTGTCTCTCTCTCTCACACACACTCAGTCTGTCTCTCTCTCACACGCACTCAGTCTGTCTCTCTCACACGCTCACAGTCTGTCTCTCTCTCACACACACTCACAGTCTGTCTCTCACTCACACACACTCACAGTCTGTCTCTTACTCACACTCACAGTCTGTCTCTCTCACACGCTCACAGTCTGTCTCTCTCTCACACACACTCACAGTCTGTCTCTCTCACACACACTCAGTCTGTCTCTATATCAGACCAATTCACAGCCTGTCTCTCTCTCACACACACTCAGTCTCTCTCCCGCACACACTCACTCAGTCTGTCTCTCTCACACACACTCAGTCTGTCTCTCTCTCTTACACACTCAGTCTGTCTCTCTCTCACACACACTCCAATTCTGTCTGTCTCTCTCACACACTCAGTCTGTCTCTCTCTCACACTCACAATCTGTGTCTCCATCACACACTCACAGTCTGTCTCTCTCTCTCATACACTCAGTCTGTCTCTCTCTCACACACACTCAATCTGTCTCACTCACATAATCGCAGTCTGTCTCTCTCACGCAAACTCAGACTATCTCTCTCACACACACACACTCATTCTGTCACTATCTCATACACACTCACAGTTTGTCTCTCTCTCTTACACACTCACAGTCTGTCTTTCTCACAGACACTCACAGTCTGTCTGCCTCTCTCACACACTCAGTCTGTCTCTCTCTCACACACACTCACAGTCTGTCTCTCTCTCTCACACTCACACTCTAGCTCTCTCTCACACACTCACATCTGTCTCTCTCACTTACACACTCAGTCTGCCTCTCTCTCACACACACTCAGTCTGTCTCACTCACACACTCACATACTCAGTCTGTCTCTCTCACACACTCACAGTCTATCCCTCTCTCACACACACTCACAGTCTGTCTCTCTCACACACACTCACAATCTGTCTCTCTCTCACACACACTCAGTCTATCTCTCTCTCACACACTCACAGTCTGTCTCTCTCTCACACAGACACAGTCTGTCTCTCTCACACACTCACTCAAAGTCTGTCTCTCTCACACACTCACAATCTGTCTGCCTCTCACACACACTCACAGTCTGTCTCTCTCTCACACACACTCACAGTCTGTCTCTCTCTCACACACTCACAGTCTGTCTCACTCTCACACACTCACAGTCTGTCTCTCTCTCACGCACTCACAGTCTGTCTCTCTCTCACACACTCACAGTCTGCCTCTCTCTCACACACTCAGTCTCTCTCTCTCACACACTCAGTCTGTCTCTCTCTATCACACACACTCACAGTCTGTCTCTCTCTCACACACTCACAGTCTGCCTCTCTCACACACTCAATCTGTCTCTCTCTCTCACACACACTCAGTCTGTCTCTCTCTCACACGCACTCAGTCTGTCTCTTACTCACACTCACAGTCTGTCTCTCTCTCACACACTCACAGTCTGTCTCTTACTCACACTCACAGTCTGTCTCTCTCTCACACACTCACAGTCTGTCTCTTACTCACACTCACAGTCTGTCTCTCTCACACACACTCAGTCTGTCTCTCTCTCTCACACACTCACAATCTGTCTCTCTCACACACTCACAATCTGTCTTTCTCTCTCACACACTCACAGTCTGTCTCTCACAAACACACTCACAGGCTGTCTCTCTCACATGCACTCACAGTCTGTCTCTCTCTCGCACACACTCACAGTCTCTCTCTCACACACTCACAGTCTGTCTCTCTCTCGCACACAGTCACAGTCTCTCTCTCACACACTCACAGTCTGTCTCTCTCTCACACACACTCACAGTCTGTCTCTCTCTCGCACACACTCACAGTCTGTCTCTCTCTCACCCACTCACAGTCTGTCTCTTACTCACACTCACAGTCTGTCTCTCTCTCACACACTCACAGTCTGTCTCTTACTCACACTCACAGTCTGTCTCTCTCACACACACTCACAGTCTGTCTCGCTCTCTCACACACTCACAGTCTGTCTCTCTCTCACACACTCACAGTCTGTCTCTCTCTCACACACTCACAGTCTGTCTCTCTGTCACACACTCAGTCTCTCTCTCTCACACGCTCAGTCTGTCTCTCTCTATCACACACACTCACAGTCTGTCTCTCTCTCACACACTCACAGTCTGCCTCTCTCACACACTCAGTCTGTCTCTCTATCACACACACTCACAGTCTGTCTCTCTCTCTCACACACTCACAGTCTGTCTCTCTCTCTCACACACACTCACAGTCTGTCTCTCTCTCTCACACAAACTCAGTGTGTCTCTCTCTCACACACACTCAGTCTGTCTCTCTCTCTCACACACACTCAGTCTGTCTCTCTCTCACACGCACTCAGTCTGTCCCTTACTCACACTCACAGTCTGTCTCTCTCTCACACACTCACAGTCTGTCTCTTACTCACACTCACAGTCTGTCTCTCTCTCACACACTCACAGTCTGTCTCTTACTCACACTCACAGTCTGTCTCTCTCACACACACTCAGTCTGTCTCTCTCTCTCACACACTCACAATCTGTCTCTGTCACACAATCACAGTCTGTCTTTCTCTCTCACATACTCACAGTCTGTCTCTCTCTCGCACAAACTCACAGTCTCTCTCTCACACACTCACAGTCTGTCTCTCTCTCTCACACACTCACAGTCTCTCTCTCTCACACAAACTCAGTCTGTCTCTCTCTCACACACACTCAGTCTGAAACTCTCACACACACACAGACTGTCTCTCTCTCACATGCTCACAGTCTGTCTCTCTCTCACACACAATCACAGTCTGTCTCTCACTCACACACACTCACAGTCTGTCTCTTACTCACACTCACAGTCTGTCTCTCTCTCACACACACTCAGTCTGTCTCTCTCTCTCACACACTCACAGTCTGCCTCTCTCACACACTCACAGTCTGTCTCTCTCTCTCACACACTCACAGTCTGTCTCTCTCACACACACTCACAGTCTGTCTCTCTCTCTCACACACTCACAGTCTGTCTCTCTCACACACACTCACAGTCTGTCTCTCTCTCACACACTCACAGTCTGTCTCTCTCTCACACACACTCACAGTCTGTCTCTATCTCAGACCAATTCACAGTCTGTCTCTCTCTCACACACACTCAGTCTCTCTCCCGCACACACTCACTCAGTCTGCCTCTCTCACACACACTCAGTCTGTCTCTCTCTCTTACACACTCAGTCTGTCTCTCTCTCACACACACTCAAATTCTGTCTCTCTCTCTCACACACTCAGTCTGTCTCTCTCTCACACTCACAATCTGTGTCTCCATCACACACAATCAGTCTGTCTCACTCTCACATACTCGCAGTCTGTCTCTCTCACACAGACTCACAGTCTGTCTGCCTCTCTCACACACTCACAGTCTGTCTCTCTCTCTCACACACTCACAGTCTGTCTCTATCTCTCACACACTCACAGTCTGCCTCTCTGACACACTCACAGTCTGTCTCTCTCTCTCACACACTCACAGTCTGTCTCTCTCACACACACTCACAGTCTGTCTCTCTCTCTCACACACTCACAGTCTGTCTCTCTCACACACACTCACAGTCTGTCTCTCTCTCACACACTCACAGTCTGTCTCTCTCTCACACACTCAGTCTCTCTCTCTCACACACTCAGTCTGTCTCTCTCTATCACACACACTCACAGTCTGTCTCTCTCTCACACACTCTCAGTCTGTCTCTTACTCACACTCACAGTCTGTCTCTCTCTCACACACTCTCAGTCTGTCTCTTACTCACACTCACAGTCTGTCTCTCTCACTCACACTCACAGTCTGTCTCTCTCTCTCACACACTCACAGTCTGTCTCTCTCACACCCTCACAGTCTGTCTCTCTCAAACACTCACAGTCTATGTCTCTCTCTCACACACTCACAGTCTGTCTCTCTCACACACTCACAGTCTGTCTCTCTCAAACACTCACAGTCTATGTCTCTCTCTCACACACTCACAGTCTGTCTCTCTCACACACACTCAGTCTGTCTCTCTCTCTCACACACTCACAGTCTGTCTCTGTCACACAATCACAGTCTGTATTTCTCTCTCACATACTCAGTCTGTCTCTCACAAACACACTCACAGGCTGTCTCTCTCACACACACTCACAGTCTGTCTCTCTCTCGCACACACTCACAGTCTCTCTCTCACACACTCACAGTCTGTCTCTCTCTCTCACACACTCACACTGTCTCTCTCTCACACAAACTCAGTCTGTCTCTCTCTCACACACACTCAGTCTGTCTCTCTCTCTCACACGCACTCAGTCTGAAACTCTCACACACTCACAGTCTGTCTCTCTCTCACACGCTCAAAGTCTGTCTCTCTTTCACACACACTCACAGTCTGTCTCTCACTCACACACACTCACAGTCTGTCTCTTACTCACACTCACATTCTGTCTCTCTCTCACAAACACTCACAGTCTGTCTCTCTCACACACACTCAGTCTGTCTCTATCTCAGACAGATTCACAGTCTGTCTCTCTATCGCACACACTCAGTCTCTCTCCCGCACACAATCACTCAGTCTGTCTCTCTCACACACTCACAGTCTGTCTCTCTCTCTCACACACACTCACAGTCTCAGTCTCTCTCACACACACTCACAGTCTGTTTCTCTCTCTCACACTCACAGTCTGTCTCTCCCTCTCACACACTCACAGTCTGTCTCTCACACACACTCACAGTCTGTCTCTCTCTCTCACACACTCACAGTCTGTCTCTCTCACACACTCACAGTCTGTCTCTCTCAAACACTCACAGTCTGTCTCTCTCTCTCACACACTCACAATCTGTCTCTCTCACACACTCACAGTCAGCCTCTCTGTCACACACACTCACAGGCTGTCTCTCTCTCACACACTCACAATCTGTCTCTCTCACACACTCACAGTCTGTCTCTCTCTCACACACACTCACAGTCTGTCTCTATCTCAGACCAATTCACAGTCTGTCTCTCTCTCACACACACTCAGTCTCTCTCCCGCACACACTCACTCAGTCTGCCTCTCTCACACACACTCAGTCTGTCTCTCTCTCTTACACACTCAGTCTGTCTCTCTCTCATCACACTCAAATTCTGTCTCTCTCTCTCACACACTCACAGTCTGTCTCTCTCTCTCACACACTCACAGTCTGTCTCTATCTCTCACACACTCACAGTCTGCCTCTCTCACACACTCACAGTCTGTCTCTCTCTCTCACACACTCACAGTCTGTCTCTCTCACACACACTCACAGTCTGTCTCTCTCTCTCACACACTCACAGTCTGTCTCTCTCACACACACTCACAGTCTGTCTCTCTCTCACACACTCACAGTCTGTCTCTCTCACACACTCAGTCTGTCTCTCTCACACACTCAGTCTGTCTCTCTCTATCACACACACTCACAGTCTGTCTCTCCCTCACACACTCTCAGTCTGTCTCTTACTCACACTCACAGTCTGTCTCTCTCACACACTCTCAGTCTGTCTCTTACTCACACTCACAGTCTGTCTCTCTCTCTCACACACTCACAGTCTGTCTCTCTCACACACTCACAATCTGTCACTCTCACATCCACTCACAGTCTGTCTCTCTCTCTCACACACTCACAGTCTGTCTCACTCACACTCACAGTCTGTCTCTCTCTCTCACACACTCACAGTCTGTCTCTCTCACACACTCACAGTCTGTCTCTCTCAAACACTCACAGTCTGTGTCTCTCTCTCACACACTCACAGTCTGTCTCTCTCACACACTCACAGTCTGTCTCTCTCAAACACTCACAGTCTGTCTCTCTCTCTCACACACTCACAGTCTGTCTCTCTCTCTCACACACTCACAATCTGTCTCTCTCACACACTCACAGTCAGTCTCTCTGTCACACACACTCACAGGCTGTCTCTCTCTCACACAATCACAATCTGTCTCTCTCACACACTCACAGTCTGTCTCTCTCTCACACACACTCACAGTCTGTCTCTATCTCAGTCCAATTCACAGTCTGTCTCTCTCTCACACACACTCAGTCTCTCTCCCGCACACACTCACTCAGTCTGTCGCTCTCACACACACTCAGTCTGTCTCTCTCTCTTACACACTCAGTCTGTCTCTCTCTCACACACACTCAAATTCTGTCTCTCTCTCTCACACACTCAGTCTGTCTCTCTCTCACACTCACAATCTGTGTCTCCATCACACACAATCAGTCTGTCTCTCTCTCACAAACTCACAGTCTGTCTCTCTCTCACACAAACTCACAGTCTGTCTGCCTCTCTCACTCACTCACAGTCTGTCTCTCTCTCTCACACACTCACAGTCTGTCTCTCACACACACACTCAGTAGTCTGTCTCTCTCTCACACACTCACAGTCTGTCTCTCTCTCACACACTCAGTCTCTCTCTCACACACACTCAGTCTGTCTCTCTCTATCACACACACTCACAGTCTGTCTCTCTCACACTCACAGTCTCAGTCTCTCTCACACACATTCACAGTCTGTTTCTCTCTCTCACACACTCACAATCTGTCTCTCTCACACTCACAGTCTGTCTCTCTCACTCACACTCACAGTCTGTCTCTCTCTCTCACACACTCACAGTCTGTCTCTCTCACACACTCACAGTCTGTCTCTCTCAAACACTCACAGTCTGTCTCTCTCTCACACACTCACAGTCAGTCTCCCTCTCACACACTCACAGTCTGTCTCTCTCTCTCACACACTCACAATCTGTCTCTCTCACACACTCACAGTCAGTCTCTCTGTCACACACACTCACAGGCTGTCTCTCTCTCACACACTCACAGTCTGTCTCTCACAAACACACTCACAGTCTGTCTCTCTCACACACTCACAGTCTGTCTCTCTCTCACACACACACTCACAGTCTGTCTCTCTCTCACACACTCACAGCCTGTCTCTATCTCTCACACAATCACAGACTGTCTCTCTCTCTCACACACACTCAGTCTGTCTCTCTCTCACACGCACTCAGTCTGTCTCTCTCACACGCTCACAGTCTGTCTCTCTCTCACACACACTCACAGTCTGTCTCTTACTCACACTCACAGTCTGTCTCTCTCACACGCTCACAGTCTGTCTCTCTCTCACACACACTCACAGTCTGTCTCTCTCTCACACACTCAGTCTGTCTCTCTCTCACACTAACTCACAGACTGTCTCTCTCTCACACGCACTCACAGTCTGTCCCTCTCTCTCACTCACACTCAGTCTGTCTGCCTCTAAACACTCTCACACTCTGCCTCTCCCACCCACACTCACAGTCTGTCTCTCTCTCACACTCACAGTCTGTCTCTCCCTCACACACACTCACAGTCTGTCTCTCTCTCACACACACTCACAGTCTGACTCTCTCACACACACCCAGTCTGTCTGTCTCTCTCACACACACTCACATTCTGTATCTATCTCACACATTCAGTCTGTCTCTCACACACACACTCACAGTCTGTCTCTCTCTCTCACACACTCACTGTCTGTCTCTCTCACACACACAATCACAGTCTGTCTCTCTCTCTCACACTAACTCACAGTCTGTCTCTCTCTCACACACACTTACAGTCTGTCTCTCTCTCTCACACTAATTCACAGTCTGTCTCTCTCTCTCACACACTCACAGTCTGTCTCTCTCTCTCACACATTCACTGTCTGTCTCTCCCTCACACACACTCACAATCTGTCTCTCTTTCACACACACTCACAGTCTATCTCTCTCTCACACACACTCAGTCTGTCTCTCTCTCTCACACTAACTCACAGTCTGTCTCTCTCTCTCACACTAACTCACAGTCTGCCTCTCACTCCCTCACACACACTTACAATCTGTCTCTCTTTCACACACACTCACAGTCTGTCTGCCTCTCTCACACACTCACAGTGACTCTCTCTCCCACACACTCACAGTCTGTCTCTCTCTCACACACACTCACAGTCTATCTCTCTCTCACACACCTTTACAGTCTGTCACTCTCTCACACAGTCACAGTCTGTCTCTCTCACACACACTCAGATTGTCTCCCTCTCACACTCACTCACAGTGTGTCTCTCTCTCACACACTCACAGTCTGTCTCTCTCTCACACACTCACAGTCTGTCTCTCTCTCACACACTCACAGTCTGTCTCTATCACACACACTCACAGTGTGTCTCTCTCTCATACGCTCACAGTCTGTCTCTCTCTCACACACACTCACAGTCTGTCTCTCTCTCACACACTCACAGTCTGTCTCTCTCTCACACACTCACAGTCTGTCTCTCTCACACACACTGACAGTCTATCTCTCTCAAACACACTCAGTCTGTCTCTCTCTCACACACACTCACAGTCTGTCTCTCTCTCTCTCACACACACTCAGTCTGTCTCTCTCTCACACACACTCACAGTCTGTCTCTCTCTCACACTAACTCACCGTCTGTCTCTCTCTCACACACACTTACAGTCTGTCTCTCTCTCTCACACACACTCAGTCTGTCTGCCTCTCACTCACACTCACAAAATGTCTCTCTCTCTAACATACAATAAGTCTGTCCCTCTCGCACACACATTCACAGTCTGTCTCTCTCTCACACTAACAGTCTGTCTCCCTCTCTCACATACTCACAGTCTGTCTCGCTCTCACACACAATCACAGTCTGTCTCTCTCACACACTCACAGTCTGTCTCTCTCACACACTCACAGTCTGTCTCTCTCACACACTCACAGTCTGTCTTTCTCTCGCACACACTGACAGTCTGTCTCTCTCTCG
Organism: Squalus acanthias; assembly: GCA_030390025.1. NCBI lineage: Eukaryota > Metazoa > Chordata > Chondrichthyes > Squaliformes > Squalidae > Squalus > Squalus acanthias. Next base: position 97,597 of record JASTWF010000337.1, on the reverse strand, counting down.
CACACACTCACAGTCTGTCTCTCTCTCACACACACTCACAGTCTGTCTCACTCTGGCACACACTCACAGTCTGTCTCTCCCTCACACACACTCACAGTCTGTCTCTCTCTCACACACACTCACAGTCTGACTCTCTCACACACACCCAGTCTGTCTGTCTCTCTCACACACACTCACATTCTGTATCTATCTCACACATTCAGTCTGTCTCTCACACACACACTCACAGTCTGTCTCTCTCTCTCACACACTCACTGTCTGTCTCTCTCACACACACAATCACAGTCTGTCTCTCTCTCTCACACTAACTCACAGTCTGTCTCTCTCTCACACACACTTACAGTCTGTCTCTCTCTCTCACACTAATTCACAGTCTGTCTCTCTCTCTCACACACTCACAGTCTGTCTCTCTCTCTCACACATTCACTGTCTGTCTCTCTCTCACACACTCACAGTCTGTCTCTCTCTCACACACTCACAGTCTGTCTCTATCACACACACTCACAGTGTGTCTCTCTCTCATACGCTCACAGTCTGTCTCTCTCTCACACACACTCACAGTCTGTCTCTCTCTCACACACTCACAGTCTGTCTCTCTCTCACACACTCACAGTCTGTCTCTCTCACACACACTGACAGTCTATCTCTCTCAAACACACTCAGTCTGTCTCTCTCTCACACACACTCACAGTCTGTCTCTCTCTCTCACACACACTCAGTCTGTCTCTCTCTCACACACACTCACAGTCTGTCTCTCTCTCACACTAACTCACCGTCTGTCTCTCTCTCACACACACTTACAGTCTGTCTCTCTCTCTCACACACACTCAGTCTGTCTGCCTCTCACTCACACTCACAAAATGTCTCTCTCTCTAACATACAATAAGTCTGTCCCTCTCGCACACACATTCACAGTCTGTCTCTCTCTCACACTAACAGTCTGTCTCCCTCTCTCACATACTCACAGTCTGTCTCGCTCTCACACACAATCACAGTCTGTCTCTCTCACACACTCACAGTCTGTCTCTCTCACACACTCACAGTCTGTCTTTCTCTCGCACACACTGACAGTCTGTCTCTCTCTCGCACACACTCACAGTCTGTCTCTCTCTCACACACACTCACAGTCTGTCTCACTCTGGCACACACTCACAGTCTGTCTCTCTCTCACACACACTCAGTCTGTCTCTCTCTCTCTCTCACACGCTCACAATCTGTATCTCTCTCTCACATTAACTCACATTCTGTCTCTCTCTCCCACACACTCACAGTCTGTCTCTCTCTCACACACACTCACAGTCTATCTCTCTCTCACACACCTTTACAGTCTGTCTCTCTCACACACACTCAGCCTGTCTCCCTCTCACACTCACTCACAGTGTGTCTCTCTCTCACACACTCACAGTCTGTCTCTCTCTCACACACTCACAGTCTGTCTCTCTCTCACACACTCACAGCCTGTCTCTATCACACACACTCACAGTGTGTCTCTCTCTCATACGCTCACAGTCTGTCTCTCTCTCACACACACTCACAGTCTGTCTCTCTCTCACACACTCACAGTCTGTCTCTCTCTCACACACTCACAGTCTGTCTCTATCACACACACTCACAGACTGTCTCTATCACACACACTCACTGTCTGTCTCTCTCACACACACTCAGTCTGTCTCCCTCTTACACACACTCAGTCTGTCTCTCTCTCACACACTCACAGTCTGTCTCTCTCACACACACTGACAGTCTATCTCTCTCAAACACACTCAATCTGTCTCTCTCTCACACACACTCACAGTCTGTCTCTCTCTCTCACACACACTCAGTCTGTCTCTCTCTCACACACACTCACAGTCTGTCTCTCTCTCACACTAACTCACCGTCTGTCTCTCTCTCACACACACTCACAGTCTGTCTCTCTCTCTCACACACACTCAGTCTGTCTGCCTCTCACTCACACTCACAAAATGTCTCTCTCTAACATACAATAAGTCTGTCCCTCTCGCACACACATTCACAGTCTGTCTCTCTCTCACACTCACAGTCTGTCTCCCTCTCTCACATACTCACAGTCTGTCTCGCTCTCACACACAATCACAGTCTGTCTCTCTCACACACTCACAGTCTGTCTCTCTCACACACTCACAGTCTGTCTCTCTCACACACTCACAGTCTGTCTTTCTCTCGCACACACTGACAGTCTGTCTCTCTCTCGCACACACTCAGTCTGTCTCTCTCTCGCACACACTCACAGTCTGTCTCTCTCTCACACACACTCACAGTCTGTCTCACTCTGGCACACACTCACAGTCTGTCTCTCTCTCACACGCACTCAGTCTGTCTCTCTCTCTCTCTCACACACAGTCTGTCTCTCTCTCTCTCTCACACACTCACAATCTGTCTCTCTCTCTCACACTAACTCACAGTCTGTCTCTCTCACACACACACTCACAGTCTGTCTCGCTCTCTCACACACACTCAGTCTGTCTCTCTCGCACACACATTCACTGTCTGTCTCTGTCTCACACACACTCAGTTTGTCTCTCTCTTCCACACACTCACAGTCTTTCTCTCTCTCACACACACTCAGTCTGTCTCTCTCTCTCACACACTCACAGACTGTCTCTCTCTCACACACACTCACAGTCTGTCTCTCTCTCTCACACACTCACAGTCTGTCTCTCTCTCTCACACACTCACAGTCTGTCTCTCTCTCACACACACTCACAGTCTGTCTCTCTCTCACACACACTCAGTCTGTCTCTCTCTTACACACACTCACAGTCTTTCTCTCTCTCACACACTCACAGTCTGTCTCTCTCTCTCACACACTCACAGTCTCTCTCGCACACTCAGTCTCACACTCACAGTCTCTCTCACACACTCACAGTCTCCCGCACACACTCACAGTCTCTCACACACTCAGTCTCTCACACACTCACAGTCTCTCTCACACACTCACAGTCTCTCTCACACTCACAGTCTCTCTCACACACTCACAGTCTCTCTCACACTCACAGTCTCTCTCTCACACTCACAGTCTCTCTCACACACTCACAGTCTCTCTCACACACTCACAGTCTCTCTCACACACTCAGTCTCTCTCACACACTCACAGTCTCTCTCACACACTCACAGTCTCTCTCACACAATCACAGTCTCTCACACACACTCACAGTCTCTCTCACACACTCACAGTCTCTCTCACACACTCACAGTCTCTCTCACACACTCACAGTCTCTCAAACATACGAATTAGGAGCAGTAGTCGGCCACTCGGCCCTTCGAACCTGCTCCGCCATTCAATAAGATCGTGGCTGATCCGATTACTCCACATTCCCGCCTACCCCCGATAACCTTTCACCCCCTTGCTTACCAAGAATCTATCTCCCTCTGCCTTAAAAATATTCAAAGACTCTGCTTCCACCGCCCTCTGAGGAAGAGAGTTCCAAAGACTCACCACCCTCTGTGAGAAAAAATGTCTCCTCATCTCTGTCTTAAATGGGCGACCCCTTATTTTTAAACAGTGACCCCTAGTTCTAGATTCTCCCACAAAAGGAAACATCCTCTCCACATCTACCCGGTCCAGACCCCTCAGGATCTAATATATTTCAATCAAGTCACCTCTTACTCTTCTAAACTCCAGCGGATACAAGCCTAGCCTGTCCAACCTTTCCTCATAAGACAACCCGCCCATTCCAGGTATTAGTCCAGTAAACCTTCTCTGAACTGCTTCCAACGCATTTACATCCTTCCTTAAATAAGGAGACCAATACTGTACACAGTACTCCAGATGTGGTCTCACCAATGCCCTGTATAACTGAAGCATAACCTCCCTACTTTTGTATTCAATTCCCCTCGCAATAAACGATAACAAAAGGTTACTATACAGGTCACAGGACAGAGTGAGGAGACTCAGAACAAACTGCCACAGGACAGAGAGTGAGGCGGACCTGGGTGGAGCAACAGCGGCGAGGCGGCGGCGGTAAAAGGCGGCAGCGACCAAGTAGGCTTTCACCAAGCCGAGAGCAGGAGAGAGGTAAAAAATAATCGAAGTGTGACATCACCAGAAAGCAGGTAAGTGATTGGTTGGTGAGTATTTCTCTTTTTTTTTTATACAAAACTTCAATTTTATTGTTTCTCGGGTATCTGTGGTGTAGCAGAGACTGCTGGCATAAATTAACTGAACAGTAAATAATACATTTTTAATTAATTACATAGAATGGGAGAGCAGGTGATGTGTTACTGCTGCAATATGTGGGAGCTGGTGGACACCATTGATGTTCACGGTGAACACATTTGCAGTAAGTGTTGGCTGCTCGAGGAACTCCGGCTCCGTGTTGATGAGCTGGAGTCCGAGCTTCAAACACTGCGACACATCAGGGAGGGGGAGAGTTACCTGGACTCCGTGTTTCAGGAGGTAGTCACACCAATTAGAGTAACTAATTCAGAAGTAGCCCGTGGTCAGGGACAGGAAGGTGTGACTACGAGTGAGGCAGGTACAGGGATCCAGGAGGTAGTGTTGGAGGAGCCGCAGCCCTTGCTCTTGTCCAACAGGTTCGACGCTCTTACTCCCTGTGTGGATAGGAGCGGGGACTGCAGGGAGGATGAGCAACCTGGCCACAGCACCGTGGTAAGGGGGGCCATTCAAGTGGGGGGAGTAAAAAGAAATGTTGTAGTGGTAGGGGATAGTATCATTAGGGGGATAGATAGGGTTCTTTGCAGCCAAGAGCGAGAGTCCCGAAGGCTGTGTTGCCTGCCCGGTGCCAGGGTTAAGGACATCTCCTCTGGGCTGGAGAGAAACTTGGAGTGGGAGGGGGAGGATCCAGTTGTAGTGGTCCATGTTGGTACCAATGACATAGATAGGACAAGGAAAGAGGTTCTGCTGAGGGAGTTTGAGCAGCTAGGGGCCAAATTAAAAAGCAGAACCTCGAGGGTAATAATCTCTGGATTACTACCTGAGCCACGAGCAAATTTGGCTAGGGTAAATAAAATCAGGGAGTTGAATGCGTGGCTCAAAGACTGGTGTGGGAAAAATGGGTTTTGCTTCTTGGGACACTGGCACCAGTACTGGGGCAGGAGAGAGCTGTTCCGTTGGGACGGACTTCACTTGGCCAGTGCTGGGACTAGTGTCCTGGCGAATCGAATAACTAGGGCTGTGGAGAGGGCTTTAAACTAATTAGTGGGGGGGAGGTTTCAAGAGAGCAAAAAATAAAAATGACAACAGAGAGGGTCATAGACATAGGTAGCAGTAGGGGAATCACAAATCAGAGCGTGGCAGGAAGGGACAGAGTGTGTGGAGTAAAAGGTAAACTGGTAAAAAGTGAAAAAGCAGGAACTAAGTGCCACAAAGCATATTTGAAAGTTCTCTATCTGAATGCACGTAGCATTCGTAACAAAATAGACGAGTTAATGGCACAAATAACTACATATGGTTATGATATTGTGGCCATTACAGAAACATGGCTGCAGGGTGACAATGCCTGGGAATTAAACATACCAGATTATTTAACGATCAGGAAGGACAGGCAGGAAGGAAGGGGAGGTGGGGTGGCTATGTTAATAAAGGAAGGAATCACTGTAATACAGAGTAATGATATTGGGTCAAAAAATCATGATAATGAAACAGTTTGGGTGGAGATAAGGAATAATAAGGGGAAAAAAACATTAGTGGGCGTAGTCTATAGGCCTCCGAACAGTTGCAACTCTATTGGACGGAGTATCAATCAGGAAATAGTTGAGGCATGTAATAAGGGAACATCTATAATTATGGGGGATTTTAACTATCATATTAATTGGACAAATCAAATGGGGCAGGGCTGCCTTGAGGATGAGTTCATTGAGTGTATTAGGGATGGGTTTCTTGAGCAGTATGTAACTGAACCGACCAGGGGGCAAGCAACCTTAGATCTGGTCCTGTGTAACGAGACAGGATTAATTAAAAATGTCCTAGTAAAGGATCCCCTTGGAATGAGTGACCATAACATGGTTGAATTCCATATTCAATTAGAGGGTGAGAAGGTTGGATCTCAAACAAGCGTGCTAAGCTTGAATAAAGGAGACTATGAAGGTATGCGAGCGGAATTGAGTAGAGTGGATTGGGAAAATAGATTAAAGGGTAAGACGACACATGATCAGTGGTGTACATTCAAGGAGTTATTTTACAACTTCCAAAAAAAATATATTCCACTGAAAAGAAAAGGGTGTAAAAGAAAGGACAGTCATCCGTGGCTAAGTAAAGAAATTAAGGATAGTATTCGACTAAAAACAAGGGCATATAAGGTAGCGAAATCTAGTGGGAGGACAGAGGATTGGGAAAACTTTAAAAGGCAGCAAAAAATAACAAAAAGATTGATTAAGAAAGGGAAGATAGATTATGAAAGTAAATTAGCAAAAAATATAAAAACAGATAGTAAGAGTTTTTATAGTTATATAAAAAGAAAAAGGGTGGCTAAAGTAAATGTTGGTCCCTTAGAGGATGAGACCGGGAAATTAATGGTGGGAAATATGGAGATGGCAAAAACACTGAATGAATATTTTGTATCAGTCTTTACAGTAGAGGACACTAAGAATATCCCAACACTGGACAAACAGGGGGCTATAGGGGGAGAGGAGCTAAACACGATCAAAATCACTAAGGAAGTGGTACTCGGTAAAATAATGGGACTCAAGGCGGATAAATCACCTGGACCTGATGGCTTACATCCTAGAGTCTTGAAGGAAGTGGCGGTAGGGATTGTAGATGCATTGGTAATAATTTTTCAAAACTCCCTGGATTCCGCTAAGGTCCCGGCAGACTGGAAAACTGCTAATGTAACACCCTTATTTAAAAAGGGCAGTAGACAGAAGGCTGGTAACTATAGACCGGTTAGCCTAACATCTGTGGTAGGTAAAATTTTGGAGTCCATTATTAAGGAAACAGTAACAAGACATTTGGATAATCATAATTTAATAGGACAAAGTCAGCATGGTTTTACGAAGGGGAAGTCATGTTTGACAAATTTGCTGGAGTTCTTTGAGGAAGTAACATATAGAGTGGATAAAGGGGAACCAGTGGACGTAGTGTATTTAGACTTCCAAAAGGCATTTGACAAGGTGCCACACAAAAGATTATTGCTTAAGGTAAAAAATCACGGGATTGGGGGTAATATTCTGGCATGGATAGAAGATTGGCTATCTAACAGAAAGCAAAGAGTTGGGATAAATGGTTCATTCTCAGACTGGCAATCAGTAACTAGTGGTGTTCCACAGGGGTCAGTGCTGGGTCCCCAACTCTTCACAATCTATATTAACGATTTGGAGGAAGGGACCAAGTGTAACATATCAAAATTTGCAGATGATACAAAGATGGGAGGGAAAGTAGTGAGTGAGGAGGACATAAAAAACCTGCAAGGGGACATAGACAGGCTAAGTAAGTGGGCAGAGATTTGGCAGATGGAATACAGCACTGGAAAGTGTGAGGTGATGCACTTTGGCAGGAAAAATCCTAGAGCAATTTATTATCTTAATGGCAAGAAACTGGAGAGTACTGAAGTGCAAAGGGATCTGGGGGTCCTGGTGCACGAAACTCAAAAGGTTAGTATGCAGGTGCAGCAAGTGATTAAGAAGGCAAATGGAATGTTGGCTTTCATTGCTAGGGGGATAGAATATAAAAATAGGGAGGTATTGCTTCAGTTGTACAAGGTATTGGTGAGACCGCACCTGGAATACTGCATACAGTTTTGGTGTCCTTACTTAAGGAAAGACATCCTTGCTCTCGAGGCAGTGCAAAAAAGGTTCACTCGGTTAATCCCGGAGATGAGGGGGTGGTCATATGAGGAGAGGTTGGGTAGATTGGGACTCTACTCATTGGAGTTCAGAAGAATGAGAGGCGATCTTATTGAAACATATAAGATTGTGAAGGGGTTGGATCGGGTGGATGCGGGGAGGATGTTCCCGATGACGGGTGAGACGAGAACTAGGGGACATAGTCTTAGAATAAGGGGCTGCTCTTTCAAAACTGAGATGAGGAGGAACTACTTCACTCAGAGGGTGGTAGGTCCATGGAATATGCTGCCACAAAAAGCTGTAGAAGCTACAACATTAATTAAATTTAAAACAGAAATAGACAGTTTCCTAGAAGTAAAGGGCATTAAGGGTTACGGGGAGCGGGCAGGAATTTGGACATGAGTCTAGGTTCGGATCGGTCATGGCCCTGTGGGTAGTGGAGCGGGCCCAGGGACTGTGTAGCCTGATTCTGCTCCTATTTCGTGTGTGCAATTCTGTTAGATGCAGGAGATGTTTCTGTGATAGATAGTAGATTGGCGGTTAGGATCAGATCAGCCATGATCTTATTGAATGGCGGAGCAGGCTCGATGGGCCGATTGGCCTACTCCTGCTCCTATTTCTTATGTTCTTATGTTCTTATGTACAGCAAGTAATTAGGAAAGCTAATAAGCTTTCCTAATTACTTGCTGTACCTGTATAGTAACCTTTTGCGTTTCATGCACTAGGACACCCAGATCCCTCTGTATCTCAGAGCTCCGCAATCTCTCACCATTTAGATAATATGCTTCTTTTTTATTCTTCCTGCCAAAATGGACAACTTCACATTTTCCCACATTGTACTCCATTTGACAGATCTTTGCCCACTCACTTAACCTATCTATATCCCTTTGTAGCCTCCTTATGTCCTCGTCACAATTTACTTTCCTAACTATCTTTGTGTCATCAGCAAATTTAGCAACCATACCTTCGGTCCCTTCATCCAAGTCATTTATATAAATTGTAAAAAGTTGAAGCCCCAGCACTGGTCCCTGTGGCACACCACTCGTTACATCTTGTCAATCAGAAAATTACCCATTTATGCCTACTCTCTGTTTCCTGTTAGCTAGCCAATCTTCTATCCATGCCAATATGTTACCCCCTACACCATGAACTTTTATTTTCAGCAAAAGCCTTTGATGTGACACCTTATCAAATGCCTTCTGGAAATCTAAGTACAGTACATCCACCGGTTCCCCTTTATCCACAGCACATGTTACTTCCTCAAAAACTCCAATAAATTGGTTAAACATGATTTCCCTTTCACAAAACCATGTTGACTCTGCCTGATTACTTTGAACTTTTCTAAGTGCCCTGCTATAACGTCTTTAATAATAGCTTCTAACATCTTCCCTATGACAGATGTTAAGCTAACTGGCCTGTAGTTTCCTGCTTTCTGTCTCCCTCCATTTTGAATAAAGGAGTTACATTCGCTATTTTCCAATCTAATGGAACTTTCCCCGAATCTAGGGAATTTTGGAAAATTAAAACCAACGCATCAACTATCTCACTAGCCACTTCTTCTAAGACCCTAGGATGAGGTCCATCAGGACCCGGGGACTTGTCAGCCCGCAGCTCCAACAATTTGCTCAGTACCACTTCCCTGGTGATTATAATTTTCTTGAGTTCCTCCGTCCCTTCCATTTCCTGATATTCAGCTATTTCTGGGATGTTACTTGTATCCTCTATAGTGAAGACCAATGCAAAATACCTGTTCAATTCAACTGCCATCTCCTTATTTTCCATTATTAATTCCCCAGACTCGCTTTTTATAGGACCAACGCTCACTTTGTTAACTCTTTCTTTAAATATCTATAGAAACTCTCACTATCTGTTTTTATATTTCTAGCTAGCTTTCTCTCGTACTCTAATTTTTCTCTCCTTATTAATCTTTTAGTCATTCTTTGCTGTTTTTTATATTTTTATATTTTCTGACCTGCCACCCATCTTTGCGCAATTATATGCTTTTTCTTTAAGTTTAATAATATCTTTAACTTTTTTAGTTAATCACGAATGGTGGGTCCTCCCCTTGGAATTTTTCTTTCTTGTTGGAATGTATATATTCTGTGTATTTTGAAATATCCCCTTAAATGTCTGCCACTGCAACTCTATTGACCTATCCCTTAACCTAATTTGCCAGTTCACTTTAGCTAGCTCTGCTTTCATGCCCTCATAATTGCCCTTATTTAAGTTTAAAATACTAGTCTTGGACCCACTCTTCTCTCTCTCAAACAGAATGTAAAATTCAATCATATTATGATCGCTGCTACCTAGGGGTACCTTCACTATGAGGTCATTAATTAATCCTATCTCGTTGCACAATACCAGGTCTAGTATAGCCTGCTCTCTGGTTGGCTCCAGAACGTGCTGTTGTAAGAAACTATCCCGAAAATATTCCATGAACTCCTCATCTATGCTACCTTTGCCCATCTGATTTTTCCAGTCTATATGCAGATTAAAATCCCCCATGATTATTGCCGTACTCTTCTGACAAGCTCCCATTATTTCTTTCTTTATACTCCATCCTACCGTGTGGTTACTGTTAGGGGGCCTGTACACCACTCCCACAAGTGACTTCTTGCCTTTATTATTTCTCATCTCTACCCAAACCGCTTCTACATCCTGGTTTCCTGAACTTAGGTCATCCCTCTCTATTGTGCTAATACCATCATTAATTAACAGAGCCACCCCTCCACCTTTTCCCACCTTCCTGTCCTTCCTAAATGTCATGTACCCTTCAATATTCAGGTCCCAATCTATGTCATCCTGCAGCCATGTTTCTGTAATGGCTATCAGATCATATTTATTTATTTCTATTTGCGCTATCAGTTCATCTGTTTTGTTTCGAATACAACGTGCATTCAGATGCAGAGCCTTTAGTTTTGTCCTTTTATTATTTTTGTAACCTCTAGCCTTAACTGTTGATTTACTCTTAGATTTGTACTCTCTATCCCTTCCTGTCACGGTCTGTTTATCATTTCCCATATTAATACCTTTCTCTATTGCCTTGTCTCTAATCTTTGAATTACCACATCTTCCCAAATTTGATCCCATGCCCCCAATATTTAGTTTAAAGCCCTCTCTACTGCCCTAGTTATACGACTCGCCAGAACACTGGTCCCAGCACGGTTCAGGTGAAGACCGTCCCAACGATACAGATCCCACTTTCCCCAGTACTGGTGCCAGTGCCCCAGGAATTGAAACCCATTTCTCCCACACCAGTCTTTGAGCCACGCATTCATCTCTCTAATTTTATTTACCCTATGCCAATTTGCTCGTAGCTCAGGTAATAATGCAGACATTATTACCCTTGAGATTCTGCTTTTTAATTTAGACCCCAGCTGCTCATACTCTCTCAGCAGAACCTCTTTCCTATTTCTACCTCTCACACACAGTCACAGTCTCTCTCACACTCTCAGTCTCTCACACACTCAGTCTCGCAAACACTCACAGTCTCTCACACACTCAGTTTCACACACTCACAATCTTTCATACACACTCACAGTCTCTCTCACACACTCAGTCTCTCACACACTCAGTCTCACACACTCACAATCTCTCATACACACTCACAGTCTCTCTCACACACTCAGTCTCTCACACGCTCAGTCTCTCACACACTCACAGTCTCTCTCACACACTCACAGTCTCTCACACACTCAGTCTCACACACTCACAATCTCCCTCACACACTCACAGTCTCTCATACACACTCACAATCTCTCTCACATACTCACAGTCTCTCACACACTCAGTCTCTCACACACTCAGTCTCTCACACACACTCACAATCTCTCTCACACACTCACAGTCTCTCACACACACTCACAGTCTCTCTCACACACTCACAGTCTCCCGCACACACTCACAGTCTCTCACACACTCAGTCTCTCACGCACTCAGTCTCTCACACACTCACAGTCTCTCACACACACTCACTGTCTCTCTCACACACTCACAGTCTCTCTCACACACTCACAGTCTCCCGCACACACTCACAGTCTCTCACACACTCAGTCTCTCACGCACTCAGTCTCTCACACACTCACAGTCTCTCTCATACACTCACAGTCTCTCACACATAGAAACATAGAAACATAGAAGATAGGAGCAGGAGTAGGCCATTCGGCCCCTCGAGCCTGCTCCGCCATTCGATGAGATCATGGCTGATCATCTAAACTCAGTACCCTGTACCTGCCTTCTCCCCATATCTCTTGATACCTTTAGCTTTGAGAAATATATCTAACTCAACCTTGAATATATTTAATGACTTCGCCTCAACTACCTTCTGTGGTAGAGAATTCCACAGGTTCTCCACTCTCTGGGTGAAGAAATTCTTCCTCATTTCTGTCCTAAATGGTTTACCTGTTATCCGTAGATTATGACCCCTGGTTCTGGACTCTCCGACCATCGGGAACATTCTTCCTGCATCTAGTTTGTCCAGACCTGTCAGAATTTTATATGTTTCGATGAGATCCCCTCTCATTCTTCTATACTCCAGTGAGTATAAGCCCAATCGACCCAATCTCTCCTCATATGTCATTGCTGCCATCCCAGGTATCAGCCTTGTGAATCTTCGCTGAACTCCTACCATGGCAAGAACATCCTTCCTCAGATAAGGTCTGAGGTGTGTCTCTCTCACACACTCACAGTCTCTCTCACACACTCACAGTCTCTCTCACACACTCACTGTCTCTCTCAAACACTCACAGTCTCTCACACACACTCACAGTCTCTCACACACTGAGTCACTCACACACTCACAGTCTCTCTCACACACTCACAGTCTCTCTCACACACTCACAGTCTCACACACTCACAGTCTCTCTCACACACTCACAGTCTCTCTCACACACTCAGTCTCACACTCACTGTCTCTCTCACACACTCAGTCTCCCGCACACACTCACAGTCTCTCACACACTCAGTCTCTCACACACTCAGTCTCTCACACACTCACAGTCTCTCTCACACACTCACAGTCTCTCTCTCACACTCACAGTCTCTCTCACACACTCACAGTCTCTCTCACACACTCACAGTCTCTCTCTCACACTCACAGTCTCTCTCACACACTCACAGTCTCTCTCACACACTCACAGTCTCTCTCACACACTCACAGTCTCTCTCACACACTCACAGTCTCTCCCACACACTCACTGTCTCTTTCACACACTCACTGTCTCTCTCACACACTCACAGTCTCTCTCACACACTCATAGTCTCTTTCACACACTCACAGTCTCTCTCACACACTCACAGTCTCTCTCACACACCCACAGTCTCTCACACACACTCACAGTCTCTCTCACACACTCACAGTCTCTCACACACACTCAATGTCTCTCACACACACTCACAGTCTCTCTCACACACTCACTGTGGTAACACAATACAGCTTCCTGTGACTCGAACTTTATTGCATCACTTCCTGTGATTAGTCCAGGATAAATACTGCACGTTTGACAATTTTCTGGAATATTGTAAGGCTGATGATGACTCAAAGTTGCGGATACTCATCAACTGTGTCACCCCAAATGTATTTCAGTATGTGGAGGAATGGGACAGTTACGAGGAGGCAATTCGGAAGCTTAAGAGACTATATACTAAGACACCGAATTAGGTCTATGCCAGACATCTACTTGCTGCAGCCCAACAAGGGCCGGAGGAATCCATTGATAAATTCCTCCAAGAGCTTCGCAGACTTAGTATGGACTGTAACTTTCAGGCGGCCTCAGCTGAGCTGTACCATGAAGAAATGATCCGTGATGCTTTCATCTGCGGGCTTGCCTCCCCATTTATACGCCAGCGTCTACTGGAAAGTAAGACACTTGAGCTTCAGAGAGCTTATGACATGGCTTGCTCTCTAGATCTGGCAAAAAGAAATGCAGACCTTTATACAGTGCCCAGACCTCGGTCTACTGCCTTAACTACAGTCAGGCAATTTAAGAGGCCACAGGTGAACTCTATTAGGGAGGTCTTTATCCCTGACGATCAATCTGATGACTTCACTGATGAAGAGGATGATGACCCCACTGTGGCAGCCTCTTGGCAATCTAAGAAATGCTTCTTTTGTGGTGATGAGTTCCACCCTCGGAAATTCTGCCCTGCTCGCAATGCGTTTTGCAGTCATTGCAACAAAAAGGGTCATTTTGCAAAGGTTTGCCTATCAAGAGCCTCTACGAGGGCTTATCAAGCTAAGTCCTACCGAACTGCCCCGGTAAGGGCCTATCAAGATGTTTCGGCTAAAATCTATCGTGCTTCCTCTCGAAGAAACACACCTAGAGTTTCAGCCACTCTTTGTGCAACGACACCAATTACAGCTGCTTGTCCTCAGAACCTATTCCATGCAGCTACAAAAGCATCAATTAATGGACATACTTTAGATGCCTTAATTGACTCAGGTAGCACTGATAGTTTCATTAGGGAACAGATTGTTGCAGAGTTAAAGCTACATGTTTTCCCATCGGACCAGGCAGTTGCGATGGCTCAGTCATCACTTAATACCAGAATTTCTGGCTTTTGTAGGGTTGAAATAATACTTAATGGTCACAGGTATCCCTCCACCCGGCTTTTGGTGCTCAAGGACTTATGTAGTGATCTTATCTTAGGGCTGGATTTTCAAAAGCAGCATAAGAAGCTCACCATTGAGTTCGGCGGATCTAAACCTGAACTCCCTATTTCTAATATACTACCTCGATTACCATTCTGTGCATTGTCAGCAGCTTCACTGGATGAACCCTCACTGTTTTCCAGTATCCCTCCTCGATGCAAACCAATTATAACAAAGTCACGACGTTTCAGTCAGGAAGACCAGTCTTTTATTGCGGCTGAGATTTCTCGGCTTTTAGCAGAGGATATCATCGAGCCTTGTTCGTCGCCATGGCGCGCCCAGGTCGTTATTGTTAAGAACCCTCTACAACCTCACAAGAAACGGCTGTGCATTGACTATTCACAGACCATCAATCAATATACGGACTTGGACGCATACCCATTGCCGCGCATCGATGATATGGTTAATAAATTGGCTGAGTACACGGTGTTCTCAACATATGATCTAAAAAGTGCCTATCATCAGGTACCCTTGAAGGTCTCAGACAAGCAGTATACGGCCTTTGAAGCCAATGGACGGCTGTATCAATTTCGTCGCCTCCCCTTTGGGGTCACTAATGGAGTGGCTGTCTTCCAGCGAGCAATGGATGACCTGGTCAAACAGGAAGACTTGAAGGATACGTTTCCTTATCTGGACAATATTACTGTCACAGGTCGCAATCAGCGGGAACATGACGCCAATCTCCAGCGATTTTGGGATGCACTCCAGCACCGTAATTTGACATTAAATGCGGCTAAATCCATTGAGTCACAACCAACCATCAACATCCTTGGCTATTGTGTGGGCAATGGCATCATTAAACCTGACCCTGAAAGGCTTCGCCCACTCCAAGAACTCCCGCCACCTAAGAATCCGGCCTCCTTGCGCCGGGCCCTCGGCCTGTTTGCATACTATGCTAAATGGATTCCTAACTTCTCGGACCGAATCCAACCTCTACTGAAGGCCAGCACATTCCCACTAGACACAGCGGCTGTTGCAGCCTTTAACCTCCTGAAAAAACAGTTGCAGAAAGCGACTCTTCACTCCATCGATGAGAGTCTTCCTTTTGTCGTTGAGTGTGATGCCTCGGAGGTGGCGATCTCGGCCACTCTGAATCAGGAAGGTCGTCCGGTGGCATTTTTGTCCAGGACTTTTCAAGGGACTGAGCTACATTATCCTCCAGTCGAGAAAGAAGCTACAGCCATCATAGAGGCAGTACGGAAGTGGAGTCACCTCCTAGCTCGCCAGCACTTTACCTTTATCACGGACCAGCGATCGGTCGCCTTCATGCTCGATAATCGAAAACGGACCAAAATTAAAAATAATAAAATCCAGCTTTGGCGGCTGGAATTGGCCTCTTTTGGTTACACCATCCACTATCGACCTGGCAAGGAGAATGTGGCTCCAGATACCCTCACACGAGCATTCTGCTCCGCCATGGCACCCTCTACGCTCGTAGACATCCATGATGGGTTGTGTCATCCGGGCGTTACTCGCATGCTACACTTCGTGCGGTCCCGAAATCTCCCATTCTCTACCGGGGATGTAAAGAAGATGTGCTCGGACTGCAGAGTCTGTGCGGAATTGAAACCTCGGTTTTTCCGCCCCTCGGGTGGTATACTCATACATGCGACCCAGCCAATGCAATGGCTTAGCATCGATTTTAAGGGGCCATTGCCCTCTTCAACTCGCAACACTCATCTATTGACCATGGTCGATGAGTATTCCCGTTTTCCGTTTGCCTTTCCCTGCCCCAATATGCTGACGTCCACGGTTATCAGCTGCCTTGAGCAGGTATTTGCTTTCTGTGGCATGGCATCCTATGTTCATTCGGATCGGGGCCCTTCTTTTATGTCAGGAGAACTCAAGGCCTATCTCTCGGAACGGGGTATTGCTGCCAGCAAAACGACGCCTTATCATCCGGTCGGGAATGGGCAAGTCGAGCGTTTTAACGCTATCATCTGGAATGCGGTACGTCTGGCTTTGAGATCTCGGGGCCTACCCAACCAGCAATGGGAAGCAGTACTTCCAGACGCATTACACTCCACACGGTCCCTCCTTTCGACCGCCACAAATACGACGCCTCATGAACGGTTCTTCCGATTTCAGCGTCGCTCATCCTATGGGATATCTCTCCCGTCGTGGCTGACTGCACCGGGACCAGTGCTACTCCGAAGATATGTCCGGGCGTCTAAGAATGACCCCCTGGTAGATGAGGTTGAGCTCACTGATGTCAACCCTACCTACGCCTATATTCGGTATCCTGACGGTCGGGAATCTACCGTGTCATTGCGGGATCTGGCTCCCTGCCCGCCGAAACATAGAGGGACACCAGGGGATGATATTGTACCAGGCACATCTCTGGGCTCGCCAGGTGCCTCTCATCACGATCTGGATCTAACGCCGGCTGGTACCTCACTCCAGCGTGCCGACCTGGGGCAGACTGACTATGAGCCCGTCGGGGCTCGCACGCGCAGCCACGTTCCACCCTGTACCGTACGCTCAGAAACGGATCTGCCACAGCCCTGCCCGACACCCGTTCGGGCACCAGTACACAGTCAGGATCGTCCTGACCCCTCACAGAGCGGGCTGGATCACTCGGACTCTGGTCCACGGCCTGCGGCGGGTAAACGGGCTAGGGGCCCTCTACCGCTACGAGAACCCAAACGGGTGCGGCTCTCCCTCGTCCAGCGGCTACGAAATGGAGGGAGAATGTGGTAACACAATACAGCTTCCTGTGACTCGAACTTCATCCCGGCCTCCTAATCTTTTGTGGGGGGAGAATGTGGTAACACAATACAGCTTCCTGTGACTCGAACTTTATTGCATCACTTCCTGTGATTAGTCCAGGATAAATACTGGACTGATCAGTTGGATCCTGGAGAGGCATAGAGTAAGACCTCTTTTGTATGTAGCACCTTTTTTAGTTGATTAAAGCTTACTTTAAGTTCACCACGCGTAAGGCTCATTCTTACGACACTCACAGTCTCTCTCACACACTCACAGTCTCTCTCACACACTCACAGTCTCTCACACACACTCACAGTCTCTCTCACACACTCACAGTCTCTCTCAAACACTCACAGTCTCTCTCACACACTCACAGTCTCTCACACACACTCGCAGTCTCTCTCACACACTCACAGTCTCTCACACACACTCACTGTCTCTCACACACACTCACAGTCTCTCTCACACACTCACAGTCTCTCTCACACACTCACAGTCTCTCTCACACACTCACAGTCTCTCTCTCACACTCACAGTCACTCAAACAATCACAGACTCTCTCACACACTCACAGCCTCTCACACACTCAGTCTCTCACACACTCAGTCTCTCACACACACTCACAGTATCTCTCACACTCACAGACTCTCTCACAGAGTCACAGTCTCTCACACACACACACAATCTCTCTCACACACTCAGTCTCTCACACACTCACAGTCTCTCTCACACACTCACAGTCTCTCTCACACACTCAGTCTGTCTCACACACTCACAGTCTCTCACACACTCACAGTCTCTCTCACACACTCACAGTCTCTCTCACACACTCAGTCTCACACTCACAGTCTCTCTCACACACTCACAGGCTCCCGCACACGCTCACAGTCTCTCACACACTCAGTCTCTCACACACTCAGTCTCTCACACACTCACAGTCTCTCTCACACACTCACAGTCTCTCTCTCACACTCACAGTCTCTCTCACACACTCACAGTCTCTCTCACACACTCACAGTCTCTCTCTCACACTCAGTCTCTCTCACACACTCACAGTCTCTCTCACACACTCACAGTCTCTCTCACACACTCACAGTCTCTCTCACACACTCACAGTCTCTCACACACACTCACTTTCTCTCTCACACACTCAGTCTCTCTCACACACTCACAGTCTCTCTCACACACTCACAGTCTCTCTCACACACTCACAGTCTCTCTCTCACACTCACAGTCTCTCTCACACACTCACAGTCTCTCTCACACACTCAGTCTCTCACACACACTCACAGTCTCTCACACACACTCACAGTCTCTCTCACACACTCACAGTCTCTCTCACACACTCACAGTCTCTCTCACACACTCACAGTCTCTCACACACACTCACAGTCTCTCTCACACACTCACAGTCTCTCTCACACACTCACAGTCTCTCTCACACACTCACAGTCTCTCGAACATATGAATTAGGAGCAGGAGTCGGCCACTCGGCCCTTCGAGCCTGCTCCGCCATTCAATAAGATCATGGCTGTTTCGATTACTCCACATTCCCACCTACCCCCGATAACTTTTCATCCTCTTGCTTACCAAGAATCTGTCTACCTCTGCCTTAAAAATATTCAAAGACTCTGCTTCCACCGCCCTCTGAGGAAGAGAGTTCCAAAGTCTCATGACCCTCTGTGAGAAAAAATTTCTCCTCATCTCTGTCTTAAATGGGCGACCTCTTATTTTTAAATAGTGACCCCTAGTTCTAGATTCTCCCACAGTCTCTCACACACTCAGTCTCACACACTCACAATCTTTCATACACACTCACAGTCTCTCTCACACACTCAGTCTCTCACACACTCAGTCTCACACACTCACAATCTCTCATACACACTCACAGTCTCTCTCACACACTCAGTCTCTCACACGCTCAGTCTCTCACACACTCACAGTCTCTCTCACACACTCACAGTCTCTCTCACTCACAGTCTCTCACACACTCAATCTCACACACTCACAATCTCCCACATACTCACAGTCTCTCACACACTCAGTCTCTCACACACTCATAGTCTCTCACACACTCAGTCTCTCATATACACTCACAATCTCTCTCACATACTCACAGTCTCTCACACACTCAGTCTCTCACACACTCATAGTCTCTCACACACTCAGTCTCTCATACACACTCACAATCTCTCTCTCACACTCACAGTCTCTCATACACACTCATAGTCTCTCACACACTCTGTCTATCATACACTCACAGTCTCCCTCACACACTCACAGTCTCTCACACACACTCACAGTCTCTCACAAATACTACTGGTCTCTCTCACACACTCACAGTCTCTCACACACTCAGTCTCTGTCACACTCATTCTCTGTCACACTCAGTCTCTCACACAAACTCACAGTCTCTCACACACACTCACAATCTCTCTCACACACTCAGTCTCTCACACTCACAGTCTCTCACACTCACAGTCTCTCCCACACGCTCAGTCTCTCTCTCACTCACAGTCTCTGTCACACTCACACTCTCTCTCACACTCAGTCTCTCACACACTCAGTCTCGCAAACACTTACAGTCTCTCACACACTCAGTCTCACACACTCACAATCTTTCATACACACTCACAGTCTCTCTCACACACTCAGTCTCTCACACACTCAGTATCACACACTCACAATCTCTCATACACACTCACAGTTTCTCTCACACACTCAGTCTCTCACACGCTCAGTCTCTCACACGCTCAGTCTCTCACACAATCACAGTCTCTCTCACACACTCACAGTCTCACACACACTCAGTCTCACACACTCACAATCTCCCTCACACACTCACAGTCTCTCACACGCTCACAGTCTCTCACACTCACAGTCTCTCACATACTCACAGTCTCTCACACACTCAGTCTCTCACACGCTCATAGTCTCTCACACACTCACAGTCTCACACACACTCAGTCTCACACACTCACAATCTCCCTCACACACTCACAGTCTCTCACACACTCACAGTCTCTCACACGCTCACAGTCTCTTACACTCACAGTCTCTCACATACTCACAGTCTCTCACACACTCAGTCTCTCACACACTCATAGTCTCTCACATGCTCATAGTCTCTCACACACACAGTCTCTCACACACACTCACAATCTCTCTCACACACTCAGTCTCTCACACACTCATAGTCTCTCACACACTCAGTCTCTCACACACTCATAGTCTCTCACACACTCAGTCTCTCATACGCACTCACAATCTCTCTCACACACTCACAGTCTCTCATACACACTCACAATCTCTCTCACACACTCACAGTCTCTCATACACACTCATAGTCTCTCACACACTCAGTCTATCATACACTCACAGTCTCCCTCACACACTCACAGTCTCTCACACACACTCACAGACTCTCACACACACTCACAGTCTCTCACAAATACTACTGGTCTCTCTCACACACTCACAGTCTCTCACACACTCAGTCTCTGTCACACTCATTCTCTGTCACACTCAGTCTCTCACACAAACTCACAGTCTCTCACACACACTCACAATCTCTCTCACACACTCAGTCTCTCACACACTCAGTCTCACACACACTCACAGTTTATCTGACACACTCAGTCATTCACACACTCACAGCCTCTCACCCATTCAGTCTCTCACACACTCGCATCCTCTCTCACACACTCACAGTATCTCACACACTCAGTCTCTCACACACTCAGTCTCTGTCACACTCAGTCTCTGTCACACTCAGTCTCTCACACAAACTCACAGTCTCTCACACACACTCACAATCTCTCTGACACACTCAGTCTCACACACACTCACAGACTCTCTGACACACTCAGTCATTCACACACTCACAGCCTCTCACACATTCAGTCTCTCTCACACACTCAGTCATTCTCACACACTCACAGTCCCTCTCACACACTCACATTTCCTCTCACACACTCACAGTCCCTCTCACACACTCACAGTCTCTCACACACACTCGCAGACTCACTCACACACTCACAGTCTCTCACACACTCACAATTTCTCTCACACACTCAGTCTCTCACACACTCACAGTCTCTCTCACACACTCAGCCTCTCACACACACTCACACACACACTCAGTCTCTCACACATTCAGTCTCTCTCACACACTCACACACACTCAGTCTCTCACACACTCACAGTCTCACACACGCACAGTCTCTCACACACTCAGTCTCTCTCACACACTCACACACACACTCAGTCTCTCTCACACACTCTCACACACACTCAGTCTCTCTCATACACTCACACACACACTCAGTCTCTCACACATTCAGTCTCTCACACACACTCACACACACACTCAGTCTCTCACACACACTCACACACACACTCAGTCTCTCACACATTCAGTCTCTCACACACACTCACACACACACTCAGTCTCTCACACATTCAATCTCTCACGCACACTCACACACACACTCAGCCTCTCACACACACTCACACACACACTCAGTCTCTCACACACTCACAGTCTCACACACGCACAGTCTCTCACACACTCAGTCTCTCACACACTCACAGTCTCACACACGCACAGTCTCTCACACTCACAGTCTCTCAAACTCACTCAGTCTCTCTCACACACTCACAGTCTCTCTCACACGCTCAGTCTCTCTCTCACTCACAGTCTCTGTCACACTCACAGTCTCTCTCACACTCACAGTCTCTCTCACACACAGTCTCTCACACACTCACAGTCTCTCACACACTCACAGTCTCTCTCACACACTCAGTCTCTCACACACTCACAGTCTCTCTCACACAGTCACAGTCTCTCACACACTCACAGTCTCTCTCAGACACTCACAGTCTCTCACACACTCACAGTCTCTCTCACACACTCAGTCTCTCTCACACACTCACAGTCTCTCACACTCACAGTCTCTCTCACGCACTCACAGTCTCTCTCACACACTCAGTCTTTCATACACTCACAGTCTCTCTCGCTCACTCACAATCTCTCACACACTCACAGTCTCTCTCACACTCAGTCTCTCTCACACTCACAGTCTCTCATACACACTCAGTCTCTCACACACTCAGTCTCTCACACTCACAGTCTCTCACACACTCACAGACTCTCACACTCACAGTCTCTCACACACTCACAGTCTCTCACACACTCACAGTCTCTCACACACTCACAGTCTCTCTCACACTCACAGTCTCTCTCACACACTCACAGTCTCTCACACACTCACAGCCTCTCCCACACTTACAGTCTCTCTCACACTCACAGTCCCTCGCACAATCACAGTCCCTCGCACAATCACAGTCTCTCACATACTCACAGTCTCTCACACACTCATAGTCTATCTCACACTCACAGTCTCTCACACACTCAGTCTCTCACACACACTGACATTCTCTCACACACTCACAATGGCATTACCATCGTCGAATCCCCCACCATCAACATCCTGGGGGTCACCATTGACCAGAAACTTAACTGGACCAGCCACATAAATACTGTGGCAACAAGAGCAGGTCAGAGGCTGGGTATTCTGTGGCTAATGTCTCACCTCCTGACTCACCAAAGCCTTTCTACCATCTACAAAGCACAAGTAAAGAGTGTGATGGAACATTCTCCACTTGCCTGGATGAGTGAAGCTCCAACAACACTCAAGAAGCTCGACATCATCCAGGACAAAGCAGCCTACTTGATTGGCACCCCATCTACCAACTTAAACATTCACTCCCTCCACCACCGGCGTACCGTGGCTGCAGTGTGTACCATCTACAAGATGCACTGCAGCAACTCGCCAAGGCTTCTTCAGCAGCACCTCCCAAACCCGCGACCTCTTCCACCTAGAAGGACAAGGGCAGCAGGCGCATGGGAACACCATCACCTCCAAGTTCCCCTCCAAGTCACACACCACCCTGACTGAGAAGGATATCGCCGATCCTTCATCGTCGCTGGGTCAAAATCCTGGAACTCCCTCCCTAACAGCACTGTGGGAGCACCTTCACCACACGGACTGCAGCGGTTCAAGAAGGCGGCTCACCACCACCTTCTCAAGGGCAATTAGGGATGGGCAATAAATGCTGGCCTTGCCAGCGATGTCCACATCTCATAAACAAATTGAAAAAGAAGTCTCTCACACACTCACAGTCTCTCTCTCACTCACAATCTCCCTCACACACACAGCTTGTTAACTGCCTGGATAAGCCTATTTTAACAGCGTATTTCAATTTTAGCACATTTTCTGCTTGTTCCACGCCATTCCCAAACCACGCCAGCTGATTGTACCGGGTTCAGCAAGTGCCTGGCTACTTGACAGCTGCAGCTCCAGCATAAAAACGGAGCTCTAACATGACTAACTGACAGATGACAGAACTTTGTTTTTTCAGGTGTTGGAACACTTTTTACAGGTCTACTGAGCTTGTAAGTGGTGAAGCTGAGATCCATCTCCACAGTGACCTCCTGGGAAAACCCTCTCCCCACATTGAATGAGCACGTATAACTTCTAGTCCTCAACTGAGCTATCTACCAGCAGCATGAGAACCATTTATATCCTCTCATCCTGGTCCTCAGATTCGGAGGAAGAGCAGCCACGGCAGCAGCAGAACCAGGCACAACAGCAGCAGCAACAACAGGAGCGCCAACCTCCTCCTCACCCACCTGATGCTGCACAGGGCAGAGGGCGTCAGCGCAGGGCTGCTCCACGCCGCAGGAGATACCCCCAACACAGGGTTTACAGGATGAGGATGAGCTTCCTCAACATTGCCAACAGAGCAGCAGTGCCAAAGCACGTTGAGACTTTCGCGAGAGGTAGTCGCTGACATCTGCGCACTGCTGCACCTGGAGCCTAGAGGAGCGGGTGGACACTCCTTACCAGTGGCTGTCAAAGTCACCACCGCGCTCAAATGTTTTGCTTCAGGGTCCTTCCAGGAATCATCAGCAAACATCAGCGGCATCTCCCAGTCAGCCACACACACCTGCATCACGCAGGTTACCGATGCCATCTTTGCAAAGGCGCACAATTACATCCACCTCTCCATGGATGAAGCAAGTGTAACCACGCGTGCGGTTGGCTTTGCAAAGCTGGCAGGTTTGCCAAGTGTGCAGGGCGTCGTAGACCACACACATGTGGCCATTAGGGAACCCCATCACAACCCAGCTGTATTTGTCAACCGCAAGAGCTTCCACTCCCTTAACGTCCAGCTGGTGTGTAACCACAGGAAGGACATTATGCATGTTTGCGCCAAGTTCCCTGGCAGTTGCCATGACTCGTTCATCCTGCGGCAGTCTACTGTGCCTCAGCTCTTCAATCCGCCAACACAACTTTCCGGATGGCTACTTGGAGACAAGGGCTATGCCCTGAAGACATGGTTAATGACGTCGTTGAGGAGGCCATCAAACGAAGCTGAGGACCGCTACAATGTGAGCCACATTTCCACCAGAGCCATCATCGAGCAAACCATCGGCTTGCTCAAAATGCAATTCAGATGCCTTGACAGATCAGGTGGAGCCCTACAGTACTCAGCAGCCAGGGTCTCCAGAATCGTCGTGGTCTGCTGTGCACTTCACAACATCGTGGCTTGCAGCTGCCTGAGGAACAAGTGGCTCAGCGCACAGCATCCTCAGATGAGGAGGAAGAGGAAGAGGAAGAGGAGGAGGAGGAAGACCTTGTGGAGGCGGATGGGTCAGCAGCATGGGAGCACATTGCTGCCCGGGATGTGTAGAATTCGCAAATTATCGCGATTTCAAAATAATGAGAAAGAGACATACAGTTTCGTAAAACAGCTTTATTTCAGCAAAATGCTGTCAGGTTCAGAAAACGGACACAAGAAGCCTGTAAAATGGCCGCCGCACCTCGTGGCAGAAGCTTCCAGAATTTCAGTGGGCAGACAAAATGGCATTCGAATAAACATTTCAGTAAAGATTGGCTAATACGCAGCAAACACTGATAAAGACAGGATGCAACCTGTCTGCATTCGACACAATAGCAAGAGATAAGTGCTGGAATCGTTTTCCATGCACAAGTAAGGACCATTGTACTGGGCAATCGAAGGCCCATCCAGATACATCAATCCACAACTACCCCCACGGCTCTACAATGAGAGAGCCATTCACGGGTGATTAAGTCAGTATTCGAGAAGGCCCCAAAACCAGTCAGGGAGACTCCTAGCCGGTTCGACAATGGGGAAAGCATTAACGGGTAGTTGGCCAGTTTAAGGTGCTACCGAAACCCATTAAAGGAAAGAATCGCCCCATGCTGGGAGTTTTGTGCACCAGTATTACACAAAGGACAAACATCAAGATTTGAGCGGGAGATAAGGGAACACAGCACTATAACTATAGTGAACAAATGTTCATCAAAGGCTTATTCTCTTGATTCGAATCTTGACTCGGGCTGAACTCTTGCTTATGTCTCTTATCTGGCTGATTACTGCTGTTCTCTTATTCGCTTGCCGCTTCATGGACTCGCTTGACTGGTGAGCTTTTGATTGTCTCTCTGGACTTCTACAACCGTGTCCGAGCACTGTCGAGTTCTTCATGACAACGGGGAGCCCAGCCTGCTTGCCGGAGCAGCGAAAATAAACAAGTGGGGTACAGAGACCCCTTCCAACACGTGACAGTCAGGTGTTGCAGCGAAACAAGCCGAGTGCCTCGTTTAAAAATTCTCCGAAGTATCACGAGTGGTGAGCATGTTTCCTCGATCCTACAAATCTAGATTAGTGTAGGTATTAATAGGGGAGGGTGGTTTTATTAAGGATAAATATAATGTGTTCCCCTTTTTACAATGTGCCGTGCGATCCTCATTACCCTAGACCAAGTTTTATGAATGTATGTATACTTGTACTGTCATTAATTTGTGCCTATGACATGTACTTCATGATTTTGGACGTTATGCAATAAAGATTTCCATTTCGTACTATTCAACCGGGTCTATTTGAGTTTTCTCTGCATTACTGCTCTCGCACCTAAGTCTAGTGTTAGAACCGTAAGGGCGAGTGGGTCGAACCACTCACAGGTGCTTATTGCAACAAGGCTGGCTGGAGACCAGAGCAAGCAAGAAGGCCTAACCTCGCACAAGCACCCTGAACCGTAACCCCTTACAGAAAATGGCGACCGCGGCACGAGGCTGGCAGCGAGAGAGTAATGTTTTAGACCCTGGTGTGAATAGGCGAAATGTGATGGATGAGAGGGTAGCCGACTATGTGTTTGGGAAGGTTAACTTAACCAAAAGGTGGATAAGTGACCTGCTGATGGATAAGCGTCCGCTAGACGCAGCCATCAAATGGACAGACAGTAAAGAGCATAAGAAGTCGGTAGAGAAAGTGGTCTGGCTGATGTGCTACAAGAAGCAAGTCCAACTTTCGGACCAGGTCATTGTGGCACAGGCAGCTCAGATCAGGGAATTGGAGGTTGAGATGGAGGAAAAGGTCACGGGAGGACAAAAACTCATTGCATCCTTGAATGCGTTACATCAGGAACGCCAGATAGTAGCCAACCACCATGAGGCTAAAATTGATTACCTAGAGTGTCAGGTCACGGAATCAAAGTTAAACGAGGGTAGGATTAGAGAACGGTGTGTCCGCCTAGCTAACTAGATAAAAGCCCAAGAAGAAAGCTTGCTGGGAGTTATGGCGGCATATAAGATGGCCCTCGAGGATAGGCTTGAGGGAGCCGACCACAGTGTTTGCCAGAAGGAGATAGGGAACCTAAGAGAGGCCCTGAATAAGGCAAACGGCATGGTGTGCCTCATCAGCCCATCAGCACACCAGCCACAGGTGGGTAGGGAATTCCCAAAATCCCTACCAGACAAAGCAGAGGAGGTATTTGCCACTGCACCCTCCACGCCACCCAGCTATTCGGCAACCTGGGTAAGGAAGGAAGTGGTGGAAATAGAAGAGGAGGTCCCCGAGGTAGAACAATCCCCAGAGGTAGTGTCGAAGCCGGGACCGTTGTGTCCACTTACAGGTCACAAGAGGGGCCCGAACGGAGCCAATGGGGAGAACGGGGATGTCCTGAACCAGCTTGTGTTGCCTCACAGCTCACACCAGCTGAGAGCAATGATTAGTCATGTACGGAAGCTGTCTGAGTCAGACGACCCTTCCGTACACTTCAGGGAGGTAGAACAGACCGCAGCAATTAATGGCTGCGACGATGCGGAAAAGACCAAAATGCTGTTGTTCTCATTAGACAGCTCGATCCTTCAGTGTCTCTCAGACGAGAGCAAGAGGGGAAATAATACCTATGAGAAGTTAAGGGACGAGGTCCTAGAAGTGTTGGGGGCGGACGACGAAGGTCCGTTCGTTAGATTGGGTCAGACAGTTGAGATGGAGGGAGAACCCCCGAAGGTTTTCGCCGACAGGCTGTGGCCAGTATACCAGCATAGCTGCCCAGGTGCGCCAGCGCGCGACGATCTGGATGGTGTCGGTTTAACTCATTGGCTCAGGTGTTTAGTAGCCAACAGTTTGCCAGCCGTCAGGGAGCAGGCCAAAGCGTGGTTTGATCCCACTAACCCCGCCACAACAGAGGAGTCGGTCCTAAATCGACTCACGACAGGATATCGGAACACTAGGAGCACGGGAGCGCGTCCCCTTAAGGGAAAGGTGCATGAGGCACGGCCCGCGGCCCCGGCCCAAAAAAGAGTGGCATCAGGAGGGAAACCGCGCCCCACAAGCCAGTGGTGCTTGTTACGGGTGCGGGAAGACAGGTCACTGGCGTAAGAACTGTAGGAACCCCTGGAAGGACCCCAGGGATAAAAATCCCGCAGCCCGAACCCAAGCGCCTGTCTCTGAGAGAGGAGCTGGTGTGCCTATCCATCCCGATGCGATAGAATCAATGTTGGGAGCCTTATGATTTCACACGGGAAGGTAGCAACGGCCCCATGCAACCCGGACTTCTGACTGGAACCGGTGCAGCCTGCCTACCTGTGTCCCCTTGAAAGACGCGCACAGGAGGGGGTCTCCTGTAAGGAGGCCAGGTTAAAAGAGCAGGCCTTGCGGGAGGAGAACGCCCGCTTAATGGGGAAAATAGATGGGCTAGAAGGGCAGCTTAGAGACATAAAAGCAGCCTATAGGGTAGCCAGGAGCAGGGAGTATGAGGATTTAAAACAGAATAGAAATCTGCAGCCTCCAGCAGGTGAGATTTCACCGAATGCACAAGCAGGGGCGGTGGCCTGTCTTAGGGGAGGGGCCAGACCTGCGAGTGGGGACTCTCAGCCCCAAGCAGGACAGCAGGGCACACAGACCGGTAAAGCAGCCTGCTTGAGGGGAGAGGACATTCTAGAAAAGTGTAGGATCTTTTCTTGGTGTCGGGATTCCGATGAGGGAGAGCTCGAGGAGCTCGAACAAGATAGTGACCCGATCGGAGAGGTGCTGAGATCGGAGGACGAAAGGTTCGTCCTTGACTCAAGCTTAGGGGAGATAGGGATTGCTAGTGGAGATCCACACAGGGTGGAATCAGAAACTGCAGGTCCTGAGCCCAGGGGGGCGGAGCTAGGGGAGACGGAGCCAGCGGCTGTGGTAGGACCACAGGTCGTGACAGTGGAAGTCTCGGAACCCGGTCCGTCAGCCTTGGAAGTCTTGCCCTTGGGGGAGGTAGGGATTGTGAGTGGAGGACCACATACTGGGCCAAGTAGGGTGGTACCAGAAACTGCAAATCCCGAGTTCAGGGAGGCGGAGCCAGGGGAGACGGAGCCAGCGGCTGTGGTGGGACCACAGGCCGCGACGGTGGAAGTCTCGGTACCCGGTCCGTCGGCCCTGGAAACCTTGTCCAATGTAGCCCTCCGTAGATCAGGTCGGACACCCCAGCCCAGGAAGGCGTGGTCAAGTCCCCGTACGCCCCCAGGCGTAAGTTCAAGGTCAAGGCAGCCCAGGGAGATCCCAGTCCCAGCGCAGCAGCGACAGGCTGCGGCAGATCAAAGGAAGGGGTCAGTGCCCTCCCACCACTGGGAAAAGCTCGTGGCAGCCTTCGAAGAATTTAGCTAGGCCGCCCTGGGAACGGGCGGCGCTGTACAGTTTATAAGTTAAGGATAAGTTAGAAGTTTAAGTTAAAGTTTGTAAGTTTATAAGTCTAAGTTTACAGTTTTAATCAGGTTAAGTCTTATAGTTTAATTTTGATAAGTAAAAGATAAATGACGGGAGTGAGTTTAGATTAGGTTTAGTTAAAAGATCTATCCAGTGCACATGTCTTCTTACGTGAGGCGAGGTCAGGGGACCCGCTCACCCTTCACAAAAGCCAGAGACTCTTGGGAGGCTGGCTACCTCATGTTATCTGATCACAGGAACCAAGGAAGGATGGAACGGATTCTGGTAGTGCTCGCGGCATTTGGATGTGGATTGGCCTATCGAGGCCGCACCAAGGATGTCGTGGTATTTGGTTGCTCCGGGGACACGGCCCCCATCGCGACGGATGGGACCGGGAGGCGAGAGGCTGAGGAGACCGCCACTTATTTCCACAAGGGAAGGTGGCCAGGATGGCTGGGAACGAATTCAACTGAATACTCCAGTACATCGGGATTTGCCTACAAAGAGACTTCTTTGATGTGCCCCAAAGTGAGGATCATTGCACCCAGGATCAGAGTCACCGTCGGCAAAAGGATTTGTTTGACTTGTAAAGGGAATGTCCCATTGAGCCGATGGTGGTGGCTACGGAAATTGAACAAGAATATGAGAAATTCCTCGGTTGAGTGGGAGCGCTTGGGTAATAATACCCATCGGACAATTACGGGGACTAACGGACAATTGAAAGTCTGTTGGGACAAATGGTGGGAACCGATGAGGGAATTTATGTATGTATGTGGGGGTCAAAGCACGTTTGCCCCAAAGGCATCTCCATATTTTTCGTAAACCAGTGGCAGGACAACGGGAAAGGGATGAGGTGGGATGTCAGCACCAGGGGGTGCGGAGCCCCATACTCTCCGATCCCGGTAAATGCCACTGAACTCATCACGCGCCCACGCAAGGCCCCGCCCACGATTCCGGTGGTTTTGGCTCAGGAGGAAGGGTGCCCTAAAACCACTAAGGGGCCCGGGAATGGTTTGGTACTGGTCCCAACAGACCAGATACTATTTCAGGGGGTACATTACGCGGTGGCCTCGGTGATTTTAAACCTCACCGAGGTGCGGTTGCCAAAGTGGTGCCCCAAAGAGACGGAACAGTTATATCAAGTCCTGTTGACCAATATGTTTAGACAATTCTACGAGTTTGATTTTGCAGAGATTGACAAGACAAGCTTGTACGCCACACCACACGAAGTTTTGGGCCAGGTGGGGAGACAAAGAAGGGGTATTGTGAACGATATGTTCACCGCTTTTAATACAGGAACATCTGTGGTCAATGCTCCAGACAACGTGGAGTTGCAGACCCAGATTAATGGTTTAAAAACACAATTAAAAAATATTCTTACAGACGAAAATAAGGTGGTTGGGTCGGGGTTACATGAAGACCAGGCCATGACGCTACACTTAAAGGAAATTATAGCAGAGCTGGAGAAACACGAGCGTACGGTAAATGCCCTGATCAGGGAAGATCGGAATGCGTCCTATACGGGGCGTGGTTACTGGGCGAGGGCCGCAGTAATTTGGAGGATTTAAAACAAGGTTTGGTCCCGTCCTGGATAAGTAACAAACACCTGCAGGCACTCCACCCTTTTCAGAACGCATTAAGCCCGTGCCAGCTCAGGCTAGCCTCAGAAGCATACCCAGTCCCCGTGGACTGCGGACGATCAAACCATACCATTATGGGTATAGTTTTACGTATGTCGGTTTTGGGCGACACAGCAAAGCCCGCCCCGGTGTATCGGGTAGAGAACATTGGTGTCATTCAGGGGGGAGCCCACATTCGCTACGCAGCGGTCCCACCTTACGTCATCCGCTGGGAGCAAACGATGACAGGTACAGATCTCTCTGGTTGTCGTGGCAGGGGAGCACACATAATCCTGTGTCCCCAGCACTTGAATACCTTTTTATCACCACAGTGTGGGTTCAGAACGGCTGGCGCCAAGCCCATGAATTGCACCATGGAGGCAATGGCACAAGATCATGTGCCTCCGCAGGTGGCATACATAGGGGGTGGAACGTATTGCATTACCACTGCAGCGCAACACTACCAGCATGGAAACCGCAGCCGGTGTCCGGTGAGTGACAGCAGTTTCTGTTTTAAACCCAGGGCTGAAGTTCAAGTGGCACAGCAGCGAATTGTCCCGATCCCTGAACCATCCACTGTTCATCTAACAGTAAAAGAGAATTTCACCGACTTGCAGCGATTCGTCGCGCATTTCGGATACCTCATTCCCCCTCTCCCTGAACACCTCACCAAGCTTTTGAAAGCCGTCGCGGTATCGCAAAAACATTTTTATACCCTTGAGCAAAAGACCGTCGAGATAGGGTCAGAGATCCTAGACATAGTAATCCCACCGTGGTGGGATCTGTTCACCAACATTGAAGTGCCCTCCTGGATTAGAATAGCCTCCCACATTTTAGTTGTATGCCAGGTCATAATTGTAGTGTACCTATTGGTCGTACATTGCAGGAGGGGCAAGCGCCTCACCAAGCAGGAAAACACAGGAGAGTGGCGAGAGCGTTACGTGCGCATGCACGAAGAAGGCGCCGCGTAAACGGCCAGAGTGGCGCCACTCCAGTTTTTTCCATGTGTGTCTCGAAATTGTTTAATTGATTGTTATTTTTCTTAGAACCTGTAACTAAGTTTGGAACTCTGTATGTTTAAGAGTTGTTTTGATTATTTTTAATCTTGTGTTGTTGAATTATGGTTGTTTGATTGTTTTGTTTTTCTTTTCCTTGAATAATAAAAATCATGCTTATACAGGTGGTGCAAGAGGCATCGGCCTGTTACACCTGGAGGACATACACGCGGTGTAAGTTAAAGGCAAATACTGCCTATGGTTTTATAAAAATGGAATTTTTCCCTGGGAAATAAGGACGACACGGAGACCCTAGATAGTTTTAAGTCAAGGGAGTATTTGGATATGGAGAATCGAGATAATGTTGCTCACCACCATTTTTAATTGATACGATAAGCGGAGTTATTCGCATCAACAGGAGGGACTGTAGAATTCGCAAATTATCGCGATTTCAAAATAATGAGAAAGAGACATACAGTTTCGTAAAACAGCTTTATTTCAGCAAAATGCTGTCAGGTTCAAAAAACGGACACAAGAAGCCTGTAAAATGGCCACCGCACCTCGTGGCAGAAGCTTCCAGAATTTCAGTGGGCAGACAAAATGGCGTTCGAATAAACATTTCAGTAAAGATTGGCTAATACGCAGCAAACACTGATAAAGACAGGATGCAACCTGTCTGCATTCGACACAATAGCAAGAGATAAGTGCTGGAATCGTTTTCCATGCACAAGTAAGGACCATTGTACTGGGCAATCGAAGGCCCATCCAGATACATCAATCCACAACTACCCCCACGGCTCTACAATGAGAGAGCCATTCACGGGTGATTAAGTCAGTATTCGAGAAGGCCCCAAAACCAGTCAGGGAGACTCCTAGCCGGTTCGACAATGGGGAAAGCATTAACGGGTAGTTGGCCAGTTTAAGGTGCTACCGAAACCCATTAAAGGAAAGAATCGCCCCATGCTGGGAGTTTTGTGCACCAGTATTACACAAAGGATAAACATCAAGATTTGAGCGGGAGATAAGGGAACACAGCACTATAACTATAGTGAACAAATGTTCATCAAAGGCTTATTCTCTTGATTCGAATCTTGACTCGGGCTGAACTCTTGCTTATGTCTCTTATCTGGCTGATGACTGCTGAACTCTTATTCGCT
This sequence comes from Squalus acanthias, assembly GCA_030390025.1. Classification (NCBI taxonomy): domain Eukaryota; kingdom Metazoa; phylum Chordata; class Chondrichthyes; order Squaliformes; family Squalidae; genus Squalus; species Squalus acanthias. The sequence continues at coordinate 64,650 of JASTWF010000337.1, read as the reverse complement.
TGCCGCTTCATGGACTTGCTTGACTGGTGAGCTTTTGATTGTCTCTCTGGACTTCTACAACCGTGTCCGAGCACTGTCGAGTTCTTCATGACAACGGGGAGCCCAGCCTGCTTGCCGGAGCAGCGAAAATAAACAAGTGGGGTACAGAGACCCCTTCCAACACGTGACAGTCAGGTGTTGCAGCGAAACAAGCCGAGTGCCTCGTTTAAAAATTCTCCGAAGTATCACGAGTGGTGAGCATGTTTCCTCGATCTTACAAATCTAGATTAGTGTAGGTATTAATAGGGGAGGGTGGTTTTATTAAGGATAAATATAATGTGTTCCCCTTTTTACAATGTGCCGTGCGATCCTCATTACCCTAGACCAAGTTTTATGAATGTATGTATACTTGTACTGTCATTAATTTGTGCCTATGACATGTACTTCATGATTTTGGACGTTATGCAATAAAGATTTCCATTTCGTACTATTCAACCGGGTCTATTTGAGTTTTCAATGCATTACTGCTCTCGCACCTAAGTCCAGTGTTAGAACCGTAAGGGCGAGTGGGTCGAACCACTCACAGGTGCTTATTGCAACAAGGCTGGCTGGAGACCAGAGCAAGCAAGAAGGCCTAACCTCGCACAAGCACCCTGAACCGTAACCCCTTACAGATGCAAGGGATGCACTAATCTTTGACAGATTCGCTTAGGTAGATGAATCAAATACATGTGGCTGGCACCTTCTTAACAGATCATACACAATGTATCACTCTCACCACCATCATTACAAATGCCAGTCGCCCTGAGCCATCAATGTGCAACTTCCATTTTCCAGAACACATAGGCCAGAACTTCAACTGTTTGCCATCACTTTTGTTTAATACATACACAAAAGGATGACAATGGCAAATATTAAACAGAACAAAAGACAACAGAACAGAACACCCAAGTGACTACCCTTGTGACTATTTGTGCTTTATCTTCCTCTTATGCGTGCTTCTACGTGGTGCTTCCGCAGATGTGGAGGCACCTTGCTCACTTTCATGCTGCTGCTGCTTCGACACCTTTGGCGGGCATCCTCTGGGTTTGCGATCCTGGGAGGGCTCGGCAACAGTTTGCTACTCCTGCGTCTGTGCAGGGGCTGAGACGCCAATCTCAGTTGGGTGAGGACTCTGGTGGGGCTCTGATCAAGGGCTCCGCAGTGGCATGGCAGTGTGAGCGCTTGGAGAGGAGCCCACACTTCCTTGTTGCCTGCCACCAACACCTCCCTCATGGGTCAGTATTGTCCCGAATTCACTGTATCTATTGAGCTAGTAATAAGTAGTCAGCTCAACAACAGTTCAACAATTATGATTCTTAGTTCAGAGTGTCAAATGTCGGTCGGCCTCAGTAAGTTGCATACATTCAGTACTTCATTGGTTAACAAGTTGTTTGAATAACTTACAAGGAAAATGACACAGGGCTCACTTCCCATGTGTGCTAGCTTGAAACAATATTACCCGTTTGAAAGTTGATCAGCCTTCGCGCTGGTGTCCTACAACAAGTCCCAGACTTGTGGCTCCTCCCTTCTCAAGTGTGATTCCCAGGTTCTCGCTGCTAAACTAGCTCTTGGCTCCCTTCTTTTATATCGATATTTTTACTACCTATGTGCCCCCCCCCCCACCCCCCCCCCACCGATAAGACCGTTTGCACAAGGTTGCTCTAATCAGTCATGAGACCTCTTGACAGTTAGCTCACAGCTTCTGTGATCATCACAACAGAATGGTCAAGGCGTGCCGTGTGCAGATTCGGCCATTTTGTCTGAGATGTGTTCATCCTTAGCCAATCGGTATCCTTGGTCGGTTAGGGAATTCCAGAGGTCCCTTATTATGTGGTTTGCGACTGCTCAACCGTTAGACTAGATTGTCACCCTTATCTTGAGTTAATTATTGTTGTAGACTCGATCATCCTGCAAGCTTGTCATCTCTTGCAGGCCTGTTAACTCTGTTATTTGAGCAGCCCTAGGCCCCCAGCTTCAAGGTTTTGTTTATTTGAGATCTCACTGGCTGCAGTTTTCGCAGTCCTCGACCATTTTCTAAAGGCACCAGTTCATATTTCTACACTCCTCCCTTTGATCATTTTAATCATCGATTATATTGATCACCTTTCGTAGTTAGTAGCCTCCTCCGGTCTTCCATCTTCATCACTTGCCCCGTCTCCATCATTCCGAGTCGCCCCTTCAATCTTTTTCCAATCTCATCATACTTCTCCAGGTGACACACAGACACAGGAATATTACAGTAATTAGAATAACTGTAATGTGTGAGAATATTCTAATCCATGGGTGTATATTGACATTTGTACCCCAATTCCATATTTCATCCCACCATGTGTCTATCTTGATGCTCTTTATGTCCTTGCCATTTTCCTGTGTGTTCTGTTCCACTCGTATGTAAGTCTGATGTATCAGTTCAAGCTGATGCTTGATCCTAATCAAATGTTCCTTCTCTAATTGGATACTGATGTCATATTTTCCAAAGTAATTCTCCAAGTTTCCTTTCAGGCCGTCAGCCACATTAATCTGAACCGTTTCTCTTCGCTCGATATCGATAATTTCTTCATTACCCAATCTCATCGGTATTAAAGGGTGCAGACAGAAAGTCGGGGTTTCTATGGGACATTCCCTGTTTCCATAGTGATAGCTGACCTTGGTTGTGGTAAAACAGTAAGTTCTATTTCCCTGATAGCCGGTTCTCTCGATTCTTCCAGTGGTAGATTCCACTACCAGCGTACGATTTAGGGTTTTGATCCCATTGAACCCACATCTTGCCGCGTTAGTTGGATAAATCTTATCGGGGCATATTACCGTTTGGTCAGTTTGTTGACATTGATTTAGGGTGGTACCGACTAGGGTACCATCTAGTTCGACAGCATATGGTAACAGATTATCAAACCTCATCCATATTCCTTCCTGTATTGTCCCTATATTCTTAAACTCCGCTAACTTCATTCCTTCTTGCTCTCACTTGCTCCTTCCTGGGTACGGTTCCCCCCAGTATTATTGCCTATTTCCTGTTGGAGCAACCCCTTAATCAAGTCTCGGTGAATTTATTGCAGTTTAGTAGGACACCAGGCGGGCAGCTGGATATCTGACATATTCAAAACGATGGGTACCAAAGCATACTGTACATTATCATACACAATCTCGCCAGTGGTTCTGAATACAACTCCTCCCTTTGGTCCGAACGTTTCTTGGAGACATTCTGTCGGAGGAGCCAGAGTGGGTGGGAATGGGGAAGTGGTCATAGGGGTGGGAGTTGGTCCTGGGGTGGGTGTGGAAGGGAGCTGATGAACTATGATCTTCACTTGACTTTCGCAGGAGCAATTAGGTCTCTGGGAGACCCTTGCATTAGAAGTCAGGTTTCCCACCGCCCTATTACTACTACATCCCATGAATAAGTGTAAACTCTTTGCCTGTGGATCCATCTGACAACATACCTTTCTGCCCTCGATGGTACAATTTGCTCTACTTAGTGGATTGGCTCCTGACGATACTGTGTATATTCCATCCTTCTCGGCCTTTGCCTGCCAGACTATAGATCGTTTACCTTGATTAGTATGGCTGCAAGTCACACACACCCTAGTCAGGTTCCCCGCATAGCTAGTCTGGTGGCATGTCCTAGCCATCCCACTGCAGCTACACTCATGGTTTCCGTGGGTAGGGGCCTTCCAGTGACTAAACTCTGCGATACAATTCGCGCTATTATAGTCTGTGTCCCCGGAGGTGAGAATCACCTTCTGTTCACCCAGTACCCTGTTTAATTCTACACATATCATAAGTACACAAGTTAATATTATATAACACGTCATTGTCGAACCGCCTCTATTGTACATCCCTGTCTGGCGTAAAAATAAAAAAGGGAAGGTGGCTCAACCATGGCTAACAAGGGAAATCAGGGATAGTATTAAAAGCAAGGAAGTGGCATACAAATTGGCCAGAAGTAGCAGCAAACCTGGGGACTGGGAGAACTTTAAAACTCAGCAGAGGAGGACGAAGGGTTTGATTAGGGCAGGGAAAATAAAATATGAAAGGAAGCTTGCGGAGAACATTAAAACGGACTGCAAAAGCTTCTATAAATATGTAAAAAGAAAGAGGTTAGTAAAAACAAACGTAGGTCCCCTGCAGTCAGAAACAGGGGAAGTCATAATGGGGAACAAAGAAATGGCAGATCAATTGAACAAGTATTTTGGTTCGGTGTTTACTGTGGAGGACACAAACAACCTTCCGGAAATAAAAGAGATCAAAGGATCTGGTAAGAGGGAGGAGCTGAGGGAAATCCTTATCAGTCGGGAAAAGGTGTTGGGGAAATTGATGGGACTGAAGGCTGATAAATCCCCAGGGCCTGATGGTCTGCATCCCAGAGTACTTAAGGAGGTGGCCTTGGAAATAGTGGATGCATTGACGATCATTTTCCAACATTCCTTAGACTCTGGATGAGTTCCGAAGGAGTGGAGGGTGGCTAATGTAACCCCTCTTTTTAAAAAAGGAGGGAGGGAGAAAGCAGGGAATTATAGACCAGTCAGCCTGACATCGGTGGTGGGTAAAATGATGGAATCAATTATTAAAGATGTCATAACAGACCATTTGGAAAGTGGCGACATGATAGGTCCAAGTCAGCATGGATTTGTGATAGGGAAATCATGCTTGACAAATCTTCTGGAATTTTTTGAGGATGTTTCCAATAGGGTGGATGGGGGGGAACCAGTAGATGTGGTGTATTTGGACTTTCAGAAGGCCTTCGACAAGGTCCCACACAAGAGATTGGTGTGCAAAGTTAAAGCACATGGGATTGGGGGTAATGTGTTGACGTGGATTGAGAACTGGTTGGCACACAGGAAACAAAGAGTAGGAGTAAATGGGTACTTTTCAGAATGGCAGGCAGTGACCAGCGGGGTACCACAGGGTTCGGTGCTGGGGCCCCAGCTGTTTACATTATATATTAATGATTTGGATGAAGGGATTAATTGTAATATCTCCAAATTTGCGGATAACACTAAATTGGGAGGCAGTGTGAACAATGAGGAGGATACTAGGAGGCTACAGAGTGACTTGGACAGGTTGGGTGAATGGGCAAATGTATGGCAGATGAAGTACAATGTGGATAAATGTGAGGTTATCCACTTTGGTGGTAAAAATAGGGAGGCAGACTATTACCTGAGTGGTGGCAGATTAGGGAAAGGGGAGGTGCAACGAGACCTGGGCGTCATGGCACATCAGTCACTGAAGGTGGGAAGGCAAGTGCAGCAGGCAGTCAAGAAAGCAAATGGCATGATGGCCTTCATAGCAAGGGGAATTGAGTACAGGAGTAGGGAGGTGATGCTACAGTTGTACAGGGCCTTGGTGAGGCCACACCTGGAGTATTGTGTGCAGTTTTGGTCTCCTAACTTGAGGAAGGACATTCTTGCTATTGAGGGAGTGCAACGAAGGTTCACTAGATTGATTCCTGGGATGGCCAGACTGACATATCAAGAAAGACTGGATCAACTGAACTTGTATCCTCTGGAGTTCAGAAGAATGAGGGGGGATCTTATAGAGACGTTTAAAATCCTGACTGGTTTAGACAAATTAGATGCGGGCAGAATGTTTCCAATGTGAGGGAAAACTAGAACCAGGGGTCACAGTCTAAGGATAAAGGGGAAGCCATTTAAGACTGAGATGAGGAGGAACTTCTTCACCCAGAGAGTGGTGAATCTGTGGAATTCTCTTCCACAGAAGGTTGTTGAGGCCAGTTCGCTAAATATATTCAAAAGGGAGTTAGATATAACACTCACAACTAGGGGGATCAAGGGGTATGGCGAGAAAGCAGGAATGGGGTACTGAGTTAGCATGTTCTGCCATGAACGCATTGAATGGCGGTGCAGGCTCGAAGGACCGAATGGTCTACTCCTGTACCTATTTTCTATGTTTCTATGTTTCTATTTCCTCTTGTCCTTCTTCGTTGTTCTGTTGGTGTCCCCTATTCTTTCATATTTGATGGATGATCCATAGGATAAAGAATGTTCCGAACATCAAAAGTCCCAGATGGAAAAAGGGTCCAGAACAGCTCCTCACTCCATTCTTGATAACGATTGCGATAGTCGTCTGAGGTTTCGACTGGAATTATTTCCGGCATTCATTTCTAAACACATACAAACATGATCAAGATACTAGCTGCTCTTATGTACAGTTTATGAATTATTTCTTATATATCAGTCACCCTTTGTAAACGAGGGGTCTTTGAGGAGCGATCCATTCCAAGTAGGTGTGCCCAACCAAGGAGTCGGTGAGTGGCAGCCATGAAATTTGCTGACCCGGTACTCGCTGTCTCCCTTATTGGTGAGTTAGGAGGAGATTCATTTGGGTCCCGTTCATCATTTAGGAACAGGTTCCCTACTCCGTCCACCAGACCTGTTGAGTCCTGATCGACCTATCTGATTTGTTACCGTCATCTGAACCATCATTTCCTTCATCCAATCCCTGGGGGTCTGAAGCATCCAGTTGTACATGGTACTGGTGAAAACTATCCACTTTCCCGAAAGTTTTTAACTGATGGATGTGGTGCCTTTTTTACTTTCCTTGTCCGTCCATTATCTTATATACGGAGGGACTAGCTTTTTCCATTACTCTAAAGGGCCCTGCATATTTTGGGCTCAGGAATGTTCCCTCCCTTTGGACCTTAACCATGACCTGGTCACCTATCTTGACTTCCCATGGGTGGGTTTTCCCGTCAAAATAGGCTTTACTTTTCTGATGCCTTTTTCCCATTTTTACGGCTGCGGTCATTTTTGCCGCTTCCAAATACTTCACCAAATCAGTCATGTATTTTTCAGATGACAAGGATGTCTTCTGGATTTCACTTAGGTCCCTACCCATAAATGCCTCGATACCTTTCAGAATCCTTCCTGTCATGAACTCATGTGGTGAGCAGCCGGTGGATGCTACCACCGTGTTCCGGATGGCCATTAATGCAGAAGGGAGCAACCCTATGCCAGGAGGTATGATTTTGTTGGACCAATTTCCTCATCATAGTTTTTAGGGTCCTCTTCATTCTTTCTACTATCCCACTGGACTCTGGATGGTATGAAATGTGAAAATCCTGTTTTACCCCAGCCAACTGCATGACCGATCTCATGACCTGCCCAGTAAAATGGGTCCCTTGATCTGAGTCGATGCTTTCGGGTAATCCCCATCGGGAGAACACTTCTTCCATTAGGATTTTGACGGTAGTGGCAGCTGAATTGTTATTGGTTGGGAAGGCCTCAATCCATTTAGAAAATACATCTACTATTACCAATATGTACTTCTTTCCTCCTGGGCAGGTGAGCAGTGGCCCTATATAATCTATCTGAAGTTGGGCCCGGGGCTCTTGCCCTGTCGAGTGCGTCCCATTAAAGCCTGATTCTTGTATTTCCCAGGGTTATTTTGAGCAAAAATCAGACAGTTCTTGACGTATTTCTCTACATCTGATTGTATTTCTGGCCACCAGCATACATCCCTAATCTTGGCAGTAGTTCTATCTATCCCCTGGTGTCCTCCCACATCATGGAACTGGTAAATTATTTCGGGTCTATCCACCTCCGGTACCACATATCTTCCGTTCTTTAGCACCACCCCTTGATTTAAAATTAAACCGGTTCTATATTGACTATATGGTTCGGGATAAGGCTTTCCTAATTGGATATTGTTCAGATCCGGGTCAGAGCTTTGGCTCTCCCTTAGATCTATTACTGTCTTGGAGGTTACCTTGACAGCCGAAGGGTTTCTGTTAGTGTGCCTTCCTTTCCCTGCAGAGGGTCCCATAGGTAACCATCAATAGCTCCTTGTTTTGCTGCTTCATCTGCTAATTGATTTCCTAATGGTGTGGTTTTTACATGGGCTTTAACCTTTTTCATTCTATATTGTCCCTGCGTAACCAACAGGTTGGAGCTTTGCAGAGTGTTCCTGCAGCAATACCGCTGACAGACCATCTTTGCTCGAGGCCGTTTCCAGATAAAAGCTCGAAGACATGTCTGGGTTTCGTAGTGCAGGGGCTTGGATCAATGCTGACTTTAATTTACCGAACGAGTTCGCATGTTCTTGGGTCCATTCCCATAGCACCCCCTTTTATAGTAGATTATACAAGGGTTTGGTGACCACAGAGTAGTCCTCAATGTGATCCCGGCAGTACCCTGTAATCCCTAAAAAGGACCTGAGGGATTTGACGTCTGTGGGGGTGGGGTAAGGTGGCGGCAGACTTCTTTCTATCTTCGGTCAACTCCCGTGCCCCCTGGGTTACTTGCATCCCTAAATATTGCACTTTTGGTTTTCCAATCTGTGCCTTTTTCGGGTTTATTTTAACCCCTAATCTGTACAGAGTTACTAATAGTTCTTGTAACAGGATCTCGTGTTTCTCAAGGGTGTCTGTTTGGAGTAGGATATCATCTACATACTGAACAAGGGCTGAGGGTTGAGAAAATCCCTTTAACCCATTTGTTGTCATATTCGAGAATATCGAGGGGCTATTATGGAAACCTTGGGGCAAACAAGTCCAAGTGTATTGTTGTCCTTTATGAGTGAATGCAAATTTATACTGACATTCCTTGGCCAACGGTATGGACCAAAATCCATTACTAATATCCAATACTGTGAAGAATTTTGCGGTTGGGGAAAAATTGAGGGCAGCCTCTGGTGCAGTGATGACCGTGGGCGCTGCTGAAGGCATGACTTTATTTAATACTCGGTAGTCTATAGTCATGCGCTATGATTTATCAGGCTTTTGGACTGGCCAAATGGGTGAGTTATTGGTAGACGCGATAGGTCTAAGTATGCCTTGTTCCAGGAGGAAGCTTAGTCTCATACTCTATTTTCCCCCTCTTAATTAATCCCTCTGTCCTCCTTTGCTGAATCCTAAACTGCTCCCAATCCTCAGGTTTACTGCTTTTTCTGGCCAATTTATATGTCCTCTCCTTGGATCTTATGCTATCCCTAATTTCCCTTGTTAGCCACGGTTGAGTCACCTTTTTTGTTTTATTTTAATGCCAAACAGGGATGAACAAATTCTGTAGTTCATCCATGCGATCTTTAAATGTTTGCCATTGCCTATCCACCATCAACCCTTTAAGTAATGTTTCCCAATCCATCCTAGCCAACTCATGCCTCATACCATCGTAGTTTCCTTTATTTAAATTCAGGACCCTAGTCTCTGAGTCAACTACTTCACTCTCCATCTTAATGAAGAATTCTATCATATTATGATCGCTCCTCCCCAAGGGGCCTCGCACAAGATTGCTAATTAATCCTTTCTCATTACATAATACCTAGTCTAAGATGGCCTGATCTCTAGTTGGTTCCTCAACATATTGGTCCAGGAAACCATCCCGTATACACTCCAGGAATTCCTCCTCCACAGTATTGTTACTAATTTGGTTAGCCCAATCTATATGTAGATTAAAGTCACCCATGATAACTGCTGTGCCCTTATTGCACGCATCTCTAATTTCCCATTTAATGCCATCCCCAACCTCAGCATTACTGTTTGGGGGTCTGTATACAACTCCCACTAACATTTTCTGCCCCTTGGTATTTCTCAGCTCTACCCATACAGATTCCACATCATCAGAGCTAATATCCTTCCTTACTATTGTGTTAATCTCCTCTTTAACCAGCAATGCTACCCCACCTCCTTTTCCTTTTTGCCTGGCTTTCCTGAATATTGAATACCCCTGGATGTTGAATTCCCATCCTTGGTCACCTTGGAGCCATGTCTCCGTAATCTCAATTATATCATATCCGTTTACATCTATTTGCGCAGCTAATTCATCCACCTTATTACGAATGTTCCTTGCATTTAGACCCAAAGCCTTCAGGCTTGTTTTTTTAACACTCTTAGACCTTTTAGAATTATTATTTACTGTGGTCATGTTTGATTTACACCCTTGATTTCTCTGACTGCCACTTTTGCTTTTCTCCTTCCTGTCTTTTGCTTCTATCCTTGCTTCCCTTTCCTCTGTCTCCCTGCACAGGTTCCCAACCCCCTGCCATTTTAGTTTAAACCCTCCCCAACAGCACTAGCAAACACTCCTCCTAGGACATCAGTCCCGGTCCTGCCCAGGTGCAAACCGTCCAGTTTGTACTGGTCCCACCTGCCCCAGAACCGGTTCCAATGTCCCAGGAATTTGAATCCCTCCCCCTTGCACCATTCCTGTAGCCATGTATTCATCTGAAATATCCTTCTATTTCTACTCTGACTTGCATATGGCACTGGTAGCAATCTTGAGATTACTACCTTTGGGGTCCTATTTTTTTATTTACCTCCTAACTCCATATATTCAGCTTTTAGGCCCTCATCCCGGTTTTTACCTATATCGTTGGTACCTATATGCACCACGACAACTGGCTGTTCGTCCTCCCCCTCCAAAATGTTCTGTAGCCGCTCCGAGACGTCCTTGACCCTTGCACCAGGGAGGTAACACACCATCCTGGAGTCTCGTTTGCGGCCGCAGAAATGCCTATCTATTCCCCTTACAATAGAATTCCCTTATCATTATAGCTCTCCTGCTCTTTTTCCTTCCGTCCTGTGCAGCAGAACCCCCCATGGTGCCAGGAAGTTGGTTGCTGCTGCCTTCCCCCGATAAGCCATCTCCCTCAACAATATCCAAAGTGGTATATCTGTTTGAGAGGGGGATGGCCACAGGGGACCCCTGCACTACCTGCCTGCGCCTTCTACTCTGCCTGGTGGTCACCCATTCCCTTCCTGCCTGTGCAGCCTTTACCTGCGGTTAAATGTGCTATCCATGACATCCTCAGCATCGCGAATGCTCCATTATGTATCCATTCGCAGCTCCAGCGCCACAATGCGGTCTGCCAGTAGCTGCAGCTGGATACACTTCCCGCACACATGGTCGTCAGGGACACAGGAAGTGTCCCTGATTTCCCACATAGTGCAGGAGGAGCATACCACGGGGCCGAGCTGTGCTGCCATGACTTACCATTTAATTAATTTAAATTAAATTAAATCAAATCAATGCCACTAATTACACTACAATTAAATGATATACTCAAGGGCCCTTGTTTACTAGCACTCCCCGCTACACAACAGAGACCTTAGAAACTATAACCACAAAAATTAATTTATTATACTGTTCTTCGCAACTCTGGGAGGTCGCCCCTTTATTACTCGCCATTGTTATCCCGTAACGTAGCATCTTATTTTTAAGATTCCAACTCGTTCCGTTTGACACTTTTAATTTATCCTTCTTGAAAAGTCCCACATCTCAAGTCAAAAGTCCCGCCAGAGTCGCCAGTTTGTTGTCCTAAATTCACTGTATCTATTGAGCTAGTAATAAGTAGTCAGCTCAACAACAGTTCAACAGTTATGGTTCTTAGTTCAGAGTGTCAAATGTCGGTCACACTCAGTAAGTTGCATACATTTAGTACTTTATTGGTTAACAAGTTGTTTGAATAACTTACAAGGAAAATGACACAGGGCTCACTCCCCATGTGTGCTAGCTTAAAACAATATTACCCGTTTGAAAGTTGATCAGTTGACAGTTAGCTCACAGCTTCTGTGATCATCACAACAGAATGGTCAAGGCGTGCCGTGTGCAGATTCGGCCATTTTGTCTGAGATGTGTCCATCCTTAGCCAATCGGTATCCTTGGTCGGTTAGGGAATTCCAGAGGTCCCTTATTATGTGGTTTGCGACTGCTCAACCGTTAGACTAGATTGTCACCCTTATCTTGAGTTAATTATTGTCGTAGACTCGATCATCCTGCAAGCTTGTCATCTTTTGCAGGCCTGTTAACTATGTTATTTGAGCAGCCCTCGGCCCCCAGCTTCAAGGTTTTGTTTATTTGAGATCTCACTGGCTGCAGTTTTTGCAAGTCCTCGACCATTTTCTAAAGGCACAATTCACCAGTTCATATTTCTACAGTCAGCCCCACTTCAGTGCCAGCAAGTGGCTGGACAGCACCTTGCTGCACATCAGGGGGGTCATAAGGAGCCGTATCTGCACTGGCAGTCCTCCTCAAAAGGACTTCCATGAAGCTCTGGTCTCCCTGCTTAATAGCTGCCCATCGCTCCTCCAGAGATGTCAGTCTATTCCGAATATTCACCATGTTTTCCTGACTCTGGCGACTTATTTCCTCCATGACCATAGCCAGCCTTTCCACGGAGGTTGCCATCCTTTCCATGGTGATGCATTCATGCGCCAATGCCTCCACAAAGGCAATGCTCATGTTAGACATGGACTCCTCCATCCTCTCCACACTCGCAGTGACCCTGGAGACAAAATCTGCCAGAGACTCCTGCACCTGTTCCTGGAGTTCAATCATCGCTCTCCTTCTGGATGGACCCGGAGGCACAGGGTCGACATGCAGCTGAGCACTGCTGTCCCTGTCTCCACCATCTGCTGATGCTCACTTGTGAGCTGTGATACACCAGGTCACAACACTACTCTATCTCCCGAAGGTCCCACCGAGGTCTGCGCTGGTGCTGGGTGCGCTTAATTCTGCTGACGCTGCGCCCTCAGAGGTTGCAGCTTCCTCTGAGGAGTCTTCCTGCTCTTCCTCCTGGACAGTGGGGAGGGGGGCTGTCGATGGTCCTATGGGGGAGTAAAGGCATGAGTTAGACACGTGATATTAACGTAGCATGCACATGGAATTGTACAGATGATCATAACTCAATCTGTATGAGCATCAGATGCCATATCAGTCACTCATGCAATGTCAATGAGAGAGATGCAAATCTATTCTGTCACCAGCTTGCTCTGCGGCGCCCGTCTGACCGTCCCTCACTTCCAGATCCTTAGCACCTCCGATGATTTTGAGTACAGCCTCCTCAGCGTTGGTCAAATGGGCAATTGAAGGTGGCCCTCCTCCTGTCCTCACGCAAACTCACACACACACATGCTCAAACACACACTCAAACTTACACACACACACTCAAACTCACACACACACACTCTCAAACTCACACACACACACTCAAATACGCACACACACTCAAACACACACTCAAACTCACACACACACACTCTCAAACTCACACACACACACTCAAATACGCACACACACTCAAACACACACTCAAACTCACACACACACACTCTCAAACTCACACACACACACTCAAACACGCACACACACTCAAACACACACTCAAACTCACACACACACACACTCAAACACGCACACACACTCAAACACACACTCAAACAAACACTCAAACTCACACGCACACACACTCAAACACACACTCAAACTCACGCACACACACTCAAACACACACTCAAACTCACACACACACACACTCAAACACGCACACACACTCAAACACACACTCAAACAAACACTCAAACTCACACGCACACACACTCAAACACGCACACACACTCAAACACACACTCAAACAAACACTCAAACTCACACGCACACACACTCAAACACACACTCAAACTCACACACACACACTCAAACACGCACACACACTCAAACACACACTCAAACAAACACTCAAACTCACACACACACACACTCAAACACGCACACACACTCAAACACACACTCAAACAAACACTCAAACTCACACGCACACACACTCAAACACACACTCAAACTCACACACACACACTCAAACACGCACACACACTCAAACACACACTCAAACACACACTCAAACAAACACTCAAATTCACACGCACACACACTCAAACACACACTCAAACTCACGCACACACACTCAAACAAACACTCAAACTCACACACACACACTCAAACTCACACACACACTCTCAAACTCACACACACACTCAAACACGCACACACACTCAAACACACACTCAAACACACACTCAAACACTCACTCAAACTCACGCACACACACTCAAACAAACACTCAAACTCACACGCACACACACTCAAACACACACTCAAACTCACACACACACACTCAAACACGCACACACACTCAAACACACACTCAAACACACACTCAAACAAACACTCAAACTCACGCACACACACTCAAACAAACACTCAAACTCACACGCACACACACACTCAAACACACACTCAAACTCACACACACATTCAAACACACACACACTCAAACTCTCACACACACACACTCAAACACAGATTCTGCAGTATTTAGCCCTCGGTATCTGTCATACACCTCCCTTTTTTTCTTTATCCTACCCTGTATGTCTCTAGACATGATGCGGAGATGCCGGTGTTGGACTGGGGTGGACAAAATTGAGAGGTCGCACAACACCAGGTTATAGTCCAACAGTTTTATTTGAAATCACAAGCTTTCGGAGCTATCGATTTGCTCCTTCCTCAGGTGAAGTAAATTAGATACAGAATCTCCAAAGCATATATAGATGGAAAACAAAGCATGTGTACTTTACAATTGCAGACCAATAAATTAAATCATCCTGACTATCTGCCGAGGTGTGATAAAGTTAATTAAGTCAGCCAGGAAGGTACCACATCAAAGACATAGCAAGATACAACTGAGACAATGAGATGTAGTCGCAGGGGTTCCAACGTGTCAAAAGCTGCCGTCTGTATGTAAAACGAAAAGCTTTAACATTTTTTTACTTTTTTACTGGGAAAATTTTTACTTTTTTACTGGGAATCACATCTGTGAACAAGCTAACGACGACTCGAGTCCGGATCACGTCATGTATCGTGACATAAACCCAAGATCCCGAGTCGTCGTTAGCTTGTTCACAGATGTGATTCCCAGTAAAAAAGTAAAAATTTTCCCAGTAAAAAAGTAAAAAAATGTTAAAGCTTTTCGTTTTACATACAGACGGCAGCTTTTGACACATTGGAACCCCTGCGACTACACCTCATTGTCTCAGTTGTATCTTGCTATGTCTTTGATGTGGTACCTTCCTGGCTGACTTAATTAACTTTATCACACCTCGGCAGATAGTCAGGATGATTTAATTTATTGGTCTGCAATTGTAAAGTACACATGCTTTGTTTTCCATCTATATATGCTTTGGAGATTCTGTATCTAATTTACTTCACCTGAGGAAGGAGCAAATCGATAGCTCCGAAAGCTTGTGATTTCAAATAAAACTGTTGGACTATAACCTGGTGTTGTGCGACCTCTCAATTTTGTCTCTGGACATCCAGGGGGCTCTAGATTTGTTAGTCCCACCTTTTTTCTTTAAGGGCACATATTTGGTCTGAACCCTCCGGATCTCCTCCTTGAATGCCTCCCACTGCTCTGACACTGATTTACCTTCAAGTAGCTGTTTCCAGTCCACTATGGCTAAATCCCCTCTGAGTTTAGCAAAATTTGCTTTTCCCCAATTTAGAATTTTTATTCCTGGTCTATCCTTGTCCTTTTCCATAACTACCTTAAATCTAACAGAATTATGGTCACTAGCACCAAAATGCTCCCCCACTGATATGCCTTCTACCTGCCCAGCTTCATTCCCTAAAACTAAGTCCAGAACCGCCCCCTCCCTTGTTGGGCTTGCTACATACTGGCTAAAAAAGTTCTCCTGGATGCATTTTAGGAATTCCGCACCCTCTATACCTTTCACACTAATTTTATCCCAGTTAATATTGGGGTAGTTGAAATCCCCTACTATTACTGCCCTATAGTTTTTGCATTTCTCAGAAATTTGTCTACATATTTGTTCTTCTATCTCCCTCTCACAGTTTGGGGGTCTGTAGTACACTCCCAGCAGTGTGATTGCCCCTTTTTTGTTTTTCAATTCGACCCATATGGCCTCGTTTGATGATCCCTCCAACATATCATCCCTCCTCACAGCTGTAATAGTTTCTTTAATCAATACCGCGACCCCCCCTCCCTTTTTACCTCCCTCTCTATCCCGTCTGAAAATCCTGTAACCAGGAATGTTGAGCTGCCATACCTGCCCCTCTTTCAGCCACGTCTCTGTAATAGCTGTAATATCATAGTCCCAAGTGTCTACCTGTGCCCTCAGCTCATCTGCCTTGTTCGCTATACTCCTTGCATTGAAGTATATACCATTTAGTACAGGCAAACCTCCTTGTTGACTACTATCTAGCCCTTTATTCCTCTGTCCTTCCAATTTACTTTCTACGTTTTTGTTTTCCAATTCCAGTTTTACTTCCCTCCCTATTGACTCTATACTTAGGTTCCCATCCCCCTGCCAAGCTAGTTTAAACCCTCCCCAACAGCACTAGCAAACCCTCCCATGAGGATATTGGTTCCGCAATGTAAGGGGTTTTTGTCTCGGGCTTATTTGTAGGTCAGCCAGTTATGTTTTCCTGGACTGTTCTGCCCGCTGTGCGGTTGCGAATCGCTATCCCCTTATTAGTTCTGAGCCCAGGACTTATCGAGCGGCGATAAGGACAAACGAACAGACCCGTGGATTGGTGCGAGGAAAACCAATGTTTATTTAACAGAGATGAAACATAACATGTCAATCTTAACTTCGGTATAAACGAGGGAAATGACAGTAGAACAATACCTCACCCCTCCCAACCCCACTTTACTAGTTAAGTTAGACTCTTGAGGACCAGGGATAATGCTCACCAAACGAATCCTTTGACAGTTGAGATATGGTTTAAAGTCCTTTTAAGTAAAAAGTTTCATAAGGCCCTTGTGCCTTGAGGTGTTTGATTGTCACTGGAACCGTTGCTCTGGTTTCTTACGTGTCGGTCTGTTTCTGGAGCTGCTGGCCTTCTTTGTTGAACGGTCTTAGAAACATAGAAACATAGAAAATAGGTGCAGGAGTAGACCATTCGGTCCTTCGAGCCTGCACTGCCATTTAATGCGTCATGGCTGAACATGCTACCTCAGTACCCCATTCCTGCTTTCTCGCCATACCCCTTGATCCCCCTAGTTGTGAGTATTATATCTAACTCCCTTTTGAATATATTTAGCGAACTGGCCTCAACAACCTTCTGTGGTAGAGAATTCCACAGATTCACCACTCTCTGAGTGAAGAAGTTCCTCCTCATCTCAGTCTTAAATGGCTTCCCCTTTATCCTTAGACTGTGACCCCTGGTTTTAGTTTTTCCTAACATTGGAAACATTCTGCCCGCATCTAATTTGTCTAAACCAGTCAGGATTTTAAACGTCTCTATAAGATCCCCCCTCATTCTTCTGAACTCCAGAGGATACAAGTACAGTTGATCCAGTCTTTCTTGATATGTCAGTCTGGCCATCCCAGGCATCAATCTAGTGAACCTTTGTTGCACTCCCTCAATAGCAAGAATGTCCTTCCTCAAGTTAGGACACCAAAACTGCACACAATACTCCAGGTGTGGCCTCACCAAGGCCCTGTACAACTGTAGCATCACCTCCCTACTCCTGTACTCAAATCCCCTTGCTATGAAGGCCATCATGCCATTTGCTTTCTTGACTGCCTGCTGCACTTGCCTTCCCACCTTCAGTGACTGATGTACCATGACGCCCAGGTCTCGTTGCACCTCCCCTTTCCCTAATCTGCCACCATTCAGGTAGTAGTCTGCCTCCCTATTTTTACCACCAAAGTGGATACCCTCACATTTATCCACATTGTACTTCATCTGCCATACATTTGCCCATTCACCCAACCTGTCCAAGTCACTCTGTAGCCTCCTAGTATCCTCCTCATTGTTCACACTGCCTCCCAATTTAGTGTCATCCGCAAATTTGGAGATATTACAATTAATCCCTTCGTCCAAATCATTAATATATAATGTAAACAGCTGGGGCCCCAGCACCGAACCCTGCGGTACCCCGCTGGTCACTGCCTGCCATTCTGAAAAGTACCCATTTACTCCTACTCTTTGTTTCCTGTGTGCCAACCAGTTCTCAATCCACGTCAACACATTACCCCCAATCCCATGTGCTTTAACTTTGCACACCAATCTCTTGTGTGGGACCTTGTCGAAGGCCTTCTGAAAGTCCAAATACACCACATCTACTGGTTCCCCCCCATCCACCCTATTGGAAACATCCTCAAAAAATTCCAGAAGATTTGTCAAGCATGATTTCCCTTTCACAAAGCTATGCTGACTTGGACCTATCATGTCGCCACTTTCCAAATGGTCTGTTGTGACATCTTTAATAATTGATTCCATCATTTTACCCACCACCGATGTCAGGCTGACCGGTCTATAATTCCCTGCTTTCTCCCTCCCTCCTTTTTTAAAAAGAGGGGTTACATTAGCCACCCTCCACTCATTCGGAACTGATCCAGAGTCTAAGGAATGTTGGAAAATGATCGTCAATGCATCCATTATTTCCAAGGCCACCTCCTTAAGTACTCTGGGATGCAGACCATCAGGCCCTGGGGATTTATCAGCCTTCAGTCCCATCAATTTCCCCAACACCTTTTCCTGACTGATAAGGATTTCCCTCAGCTCCTCCCTGTTGAACTGTGTACTGGAGAACTCCTGTGCTTCAGCTGTCCTGCTTGGGGCCTCTCTGTGTAGAACTCCTGCTTGTTCCAGCACAGGTCTCTGTAGCACTCCAGCTTGTTCCAGTCTAAAGTTATACTGTTCGATTGTTCCTTATTTGCCCGCCAAATCTTCCCAGTGCTTTGTTTAATTCTGGTGGGCTCGTTAAGGTAGTTAACTTTAATGGCAGGAGATGGCCTTTAATGATATTAAATATTTGTTAAGTGGAGGATGATTGCTGGTCTGATGGTTGTTCATTTGTGTTGCCTTTACTTCTTTGTATAAATGCTAAACAGTTTGATGGGGCTGGAGACAAGCCGATCACCTGTAATATACAACATTGTTTGTAGCGGCCAGCCCCGCCCCGCCTCCTTTGGCAGCCTGTACTGAGGTCTGTTTAAAAATGTTTTAAAATGTCCCTGATCCAATATACTCAATTGGTTTTAAAATGTCCAAAGCCCCTTTTTCTTAGGGTCTCTCTCTTTTCCTCTGAGTCTTTTGGGGGTCTGGGAATTTCGCAACTCTCTTACAGACCCAGGCATGCCACCTGGCCTGCTGTTTTTGCAGGGTCCTGGTTTCTGTTCAATGTCGCAGGCTTCTGCCACGAGGTCTAGAAGCCACTTTGTCTTGGGTACACTTTATTAATAACTCTGGGGAATGTGGGAATTTTGAGAACCCTACAGCAATAAGATGTTGGAATGTTTGTCCCAGTGGGTAACCGAGTTGTGGAATAAGACCCCAAGGAACACGAGGGCCAGAAGGGGCTTTCCATCAACTGTCCACCCAGGGGTTTGCGATGGGTCTGAGGCCTCCAGGCACAGGTAACGGGTTAATTCCACAGAACACTCGGGGTTAATTCCACAGAACACTCGGGGTTAATTCCACAGAACACTCGAGGTTAATCCCACAGAACACTCGGGGTTAATCCCACAGAACACTCGGGGTTAATCCCACAGAACTCTCGGGGTTAATCCCACAGAACTCTCGGGGTTAATCCCACAGAACACTCGGGGTTAATCCCACAGAACACTCGGGGTTAATCCCACAGAACACTCGGGGTTAATCCCACAGAACTCTCGGGGTTAATCCCACAGAACACTCGGGGTTAATCCCACAGAACTCTCGGGGTTAATCCCACAGAACACTCGGGGTTAATCCCACAGAACTCTCGGGGTTAATCCCACAGAACACTCGGGGTTAATCGCACAGAACACTCGGGGTTAATCCCACAGAACACTCGGGGTTAATCCCACAGAACTCTCGGGGTTAATCCCACAGAACTCTCGGGGTTAATCCCACTGAACTCTCGGGGTTAATCCCACAGAACTCTCGGGGTTAATCCCACAGAACTCTCGGGGTTAATCCCACAGAACACTGGGGGTTAATCCCACAGAACACTCGGGGTTAATCCCACAGAACTCTCGGGGTTAATCCCACAGAACACTCGGGGTTAATCCCACAGAACTCTCGGGGTTAATCCCACAGAACACTCGGGGTTAATCCCACAGAACTCTCGGGGTTAATCCCACAGAACACTCGGGGTTAATCCCACAGAACTCTCGGGGTTAATCCCACAGAACTCTCGGGGTTAATCCCACAGAACTCTCGGGGTTAATCCCACAGAACACTCGGGGTTAATCCCACAGAACACTCGGGGTTAATCCCACAGAACACTCGGGGTTAATCCCACAGAACTCTCGGGGTTAATCCCACAGAACACTCGGGGTTAATCCCACAGAACTCTCGGGGTTAATCCCACAGAACTCTCGGGGTTAATCGCACAGAACACTCGGGGTTAATCCCACAGAACTCTCGGGGTTAATCCCACAGAACTCTCGGGGTAAACCCACAGAACACTCGGGGTTAATCCCACAGAACACTCGGGGTAAACCCACAGAACACTCGGGGTTAATCCCACAGAACTCTCGGGGTTAATCCCAAAGAACACTCGGGGTTAATCCCACAGAACTCTCGGGGTTAATCCCACAGAACACTCGGGGTTAATCCCACAGAACACTCGGGGTTAATCCCACAGAACACTCGGGGTTAATCCCACAGAACACTCGGGGTTAATCCCACAGAACTCTCGGGGTTAATCCCACAGAACACTCGGGTTTAATCCCACAGAACTCTCGGGTTTAATCCCACAGAACTCTCGGGTTTAATCCCACAGAACTCATGTGGCTAATCCCACAGAACTCGTGTGGTTAATCTCACAGAACACTCGAGGTTAATCCCACAGAACACTCGGGGTTAATCTCACAGAACACTCGAGGTTAATCCCACAGAACACTCGGGGTTAATCCCACAGAACACTCGGGGTTAATCCCACAGAACTCTCGGGTTTAATCCCACAGAACTCATGTGGCTAATCCCACAGAACTCGTGTGGTTAATCTCACAGAACACTCGAGGTTAATCCCACAGAACACTCGGGGTTAATCTCACAGAACACTCGAGGTTAATCCCACAGAACACTCGGGGTTAATCCCACAGAACACTCGAGGTTAATCCCACAGAACACTCGGGGTTAATCTCACAGAACACTCGAGGTTAATCCCACAGAACACTCGGGGTTAATCTCACAGAACACTCGAGGTTAATCCCACAGAACACTCGGGGTTAATCCCACAGAACACTCGAGGTTAATCCCACAGAACACTCGGGGTTAATCCCACAGAACACTCGGGTTTAATCCCACAGAACTCTCGGGTTTAATCCCACAGAACTCTCGGGTTTAATCCCACAGAACTCATGTGGCTAATCCCACAGAACTCGTGTGGTTAATCTCACAGAACACTCGAGGTTAATCCCACAGAACACTCGGGGTTAATCTCACAGAACACTCGAGGTTAATCCCACAGAACACTCGGGGTTAATCCCACAGAACTCTCGGGGTTAATCCCACAGAACTCTCGGGGTTAATCCCACAGAACTCTCGGGGTTAATCCCACAGAACACTTGGGGTTAATCCCACAGAACACGCGGGGTTAATCCCACAGAACACTCGGGGTTAATCCCACAGAACTCTCGGGGTTAATCCCACAGAACTCTCGGGGTTAATCCCACAGAACTCTCGGGGTTAATCCCACAGAACACTCGGGGTTAATCCCACAGAACTCTCGGGGTTAATCCCACAGAACACTCGGGGTTAATCCCACAGAACTCTCGGGGTTAATCCCACAGAACACTTGGGGTTAATCCCACAGAACTCTCGGGGTTAATCCCACAGAACACTCGGGGTTAATCCCACAGAACTCTCGGGGTTAATCCCACAGAACTCTCGGGGTTAATCCCACAGAACACTCGGGGTTAATCCCACAGAACACTCGGGGTTAATCCCACAGAACTCTCGGGGTTAATCCCACAGAACACTCGGGGTTAATCCCACAGAACTCTCGGGGTTAATCCCACAGAACTCTCGGGGTTAATCCCACAGAACTCTCGGGGTTAATCCCACAGAACACTTGGGGTTAATCCCACAGAACACTCGGGGTTAATCCCACAGAACTCGTGTGGTTAATCCCACAGAACTCTCGGGGTTAATCCCACAGAACACTCGGGGTTAATCCCACAGAACTCTCGGGGTTAATCCCACAGAACTCTCGGGGTTAATCCCACAGAACTCTCGGGGTTAATCCCACAGAACTCGGTGATCTCCTGCTAACACCTCCCTGAATGCATCAGACACAGAGATTGGGGAACACAGCAATAAGACGTTGGAATGTTTGTCCCAGTGGGTAACCGAGTTGTGGAATAAGACCCCAAGGCACACGAGGGCCAGCAGGGGCTTTCCATCAACTGTCCACCCAGGGGTTTGCGATGGGTCTGAGGCCTCCAGGCACAGGTAACGTGCTGATAGCATTGTCTGCACCTTATCCCAGGAGTCCTTCTGTTCGCTCGGCCACAAGGAGCTGAGCTCCTCCTTGTTGCTCTGAGATGTTTGGGACTCTCCTGACAGACTATGGGATGTTGCCACAGTAACTTGATGTTCTTCACTCTAAAGCTCTGAGTTGCGTGATTGCCCACCAAGGGCGACTGAGCTCAAACTGTTTTCACACCCAACTCAGCGACCAGCTCGATAACCATTTAATCTGCCAAAAAAATCCATTTCATTTACTGACTTTCTTCTAATTAAAGTCTTGCTGAATGAATGTGTGTTTTCTAATTTCTCAGCCTCTAATCTCTCTCCTCGATGGGGCTAATGAGTTGCTGCTTCATTTTAAAGTGAGTGAAGAATGGTCCAGTGTGAGATGTCTCTGTGTCCAGTCCGCTCAGCTCCGGGAATGTCCTGGCACAATCTGGAGCCAGCTGGCTCGTCGGTCACTGCTAGCAAAATGCTGCAGGGCGTTAAATAACAAATTCTGTTAAAATTGCAATTAATTAAATTGTGTCAAATAATGAAACCTCGGTCGCAATTTTAAAGAGGTCAAAGATTGATTAAAGTCAGTGAAATGCTGCCAGGATAATCTGAGAGTATTGGAGCTGAAAGTTAACGGAATCGGCAGTGTCAGCAGGTTCCTGGTTAGGCCATTCTGTGAGTTAGCGCCAGTGGCAAAGAGTAGGAGGAGGAGCTGTTCCTGAACCCAACAGTACTTCAAAACACCTTTTAAAATCCTCAGGACGTTGCAAAGCACCTTACAGCCTTTGAAGTACTTTTTGAAGCGTCGTCACTGTTGTAATGTAGGATAAACGGCAGCCAATTTGTGCACAGCAAGCTCCCACAAACAGCAATGTGATAATCACCAGATAATCTGTTTTTGCGATGTTGATTGAGAGATAAATATTGGCCCCAGGACACCGGGGAGAACTCCCCTGCTCTTCTTCGAATAGTGCCATGGGATCTTTTACATCCACCTGGGAGAGCAGACGGGACCTCGGTTTAACGTCTCATCCGAAAGACAGTGCAGCACTCCCTCAGCACTGCACTGGAGCGCCGGTCTAGATTATGGGCTCGAGTCTCTGGAGTGGAGCTCGAACCCATAACCTTTTGACTCGCGCAAGAGTGCGACCCAGTGAGCCACGGCTGATATCTACTGTCTAAAAATGAGATACCAGCTGGACTCATTCAGCTGAGGTCCGCCCTGAATCACTGACCTCAATTCATCAACAACGTCCTGTGTGGCCGACTGTAGCAGCTTTCCTCTCTTGTCCTCTCCAAACTTCCAGATATCAGGCATGGTCTACCACTGCATCCTCCTCCAACACATCTGCATGGTCCACGCTCCCGCACCAATGTAGCCTGCAATGGCTTCTCCTCTAACCCCCACACAGTCACCTTGGGGGTGCCCAATGTCTGCAGGCTGCCCTCCAGTGACATCATCCGCAGACATGGGGCCATCTGAGGGCCCGCCCTCCTATCTCTCCTTCACCACCCTGCACTTCATGGGCAGGTCTGTGCTGTCCAACTGCTGGTTCACAATAGGTCCAAGTACTTTCTCAACTTAACATCAGCCACACTGACTCCACCTCGGTCAGCCTGTCCCTCTGGGCCACAGGCCTACTGCTCGGGAATAATGATGGGACTGCTAAACAAACACTGAGGCCCAGATGTCCATGAGCTATATTTAGATATTTAAGAAGGTTTAAGAAGGCGCAGTAAGCAAATGGACAAAGAGGTGCAATCACAATCAAGGCATCTGAAGAGATTCCAAAGGCACCGAACAGACAACCAGATCACATGTGTGGGAGATAAACTGAAATCAAGCATGTGTGCGTGTCACAGCCCTCTGACCTGTGGGTCTGTGGCAAGCTCTCATCATAAGAACATAAGAAATAGGAGCAGGAGTCAGCCATTTGGCCCCTCGAGCCTGCTCCACCATTCAATAAGATCATGGCTGATCATCCACCTCAACTCCACTTTCCCGCCCGATCTCCATATCCCTTGATTCCCCTAGAGTCCAAAAATCTATCGATCTCAGCCTTGAATATACTCAAAGACTGAGCATCCACAGCCCTCTGGGGCAGAGAATTCCAAAGATTCACCACCCTCTGAGTGAAGAAATTCCTCCTCATCTCAGTCCTAAATGGCCGACCCCTTATCCTGAGACTGTGACCCCTAGTTCTAGAGTCTCCAGCCAGGCCTTCAAGCGCTCAATTCCAATCTTCTTTCCAGCTGTTCATTCAGGTTCAGTCTCACTGCCCTGTTTGACCCTGAGTTGAGATTCAAACCCCCACATCCTGTCTCCCAGCGACAAGCCATTTCCACCTCCACAGCATCACCTATCTCTGCGTTTAACCCACCCCAATATTCCCCATCACCCTCATCCTATCCCATATTCCTGATCCCCAGAAACACCATCCTATCCCACTGTCCATCACACCATGATATTCCACACAGTCATTGTCCACTTCACTCCCATCCTCAACAACTACCATTGGCTCCCATTCCATAAAATATTTCATTGAAAATCCTTATCCTCATTAATAAATCCCCTCACATCCCCCCCTCACAATCCCCTCTCACAATCCCCCCCCTCACAATCCCCCCCTCACAATCCCCCCTCACATCCCCCCTCACAATCCCCCCTCACAATCCCCCCTCACAATCCCCCCTCACAATCCCCCCTCACAATCCCCCCTCACAATCCCCCCCTCACAATCCCCCCTCACAATCCCCCCTCACAATCCCCCCTCACATCCCCCCCTCACAATCCCCCCCTCACAATCCCCCCCTCACAATCCCCCCCTCACAATCCCCCCTCACAATCCCCCCCTCACATCCCCCCCTCACAATCCCCCCTCACATCCCCCCTCACAATCCCCCCCTCACAATCCCCCCCTCAAAATCCCCCCTCAAAATCCCCCTCACAATCCCCCCTCACAATCCCCCCTCACAATCCCCCCTCACAATCCCCCCTCACAATCCCCCCTCACAATCCCCCCTCACATCCCCCCCTCACAATCCCCCCCTCACAATCCCCCCCTCACAATCCCCCCTCACATCCCCCCCTCACAATCCCCCCCTCACAATCCCCCCCTCACAATCCCCCTCACATCCCCCCCTCACAATCCCCCCCTCACATCCCCCCTCACAATCCCCCCCTCACATCCCCCCTCACAATCCCCCCCTCACAATCCCCCCTCTCACAATCCCCCCTCACAATCCCCCCTCACAATCCCCCCTCACATCCCCCCCTCACAATCCCCCCCTCACAATCCCCCCTCACAATCCCCCCTCACAATCCCCCCCTCACAATCCCCCCTCACAATCCCCCCTCACAATCCCCCCTCACAATCCCCCCTCACAATCCCCCCTCACAATCCCCCCTCACAATCCCCCCTCACAATCCCCCCTCACAATCCCCCCCTCACAATCCCCCCTCACAATCCCCCCTCACAATCCCCCCTCACAATCCCCCCTCACAATCCCCCCTCACAATCCCCCCTCACAATCCCCCCTCACAATCCCCCCCTCACAATCCCCCCCTCACAATCCCCCCCCTCACAATCCCCCCTCACAATCCCCCCTCACAATCCCCCCTCACAATCCCCCCCCTCACATCCCCCCCTCACAATCCCCCCTCACATCCCCCCCTCACAATCCCCCCCTCACAATCCCCCCCTCACATCCCCCCCTCACAATCCCCCCTCACATCCCCCCTCACAATCCCCCCCTCACAATCCCCCCTCACAATCCCCCCTCACAATCCCCCCCTCACAATCCCCTCCTCACAATCCCCCCTCACAATCCCCCCTCACAATCCCCCCCTCACATCCCCCCCTCACAATCCCCCCTCACATCCCCCCCCTCACAATCCCCCCCTCACAATCCCCCCCCTCACAATCCCCCCCTCACAATCCCCCCCCTCACAATCCCCCCCCTCACAATCCACCCCCTCACAATGCCCTCTCACAATCCCCCCCTCACAATCCCCCCCCTCACAATCCACCCCCTCACAATGCCCTCTCACAATCCCCCCTCACAATCCCCCCTCACATCCCCCCCTCACAATCCCCCCTCAAAATCCCCCCTCACATCCCCCCCTCACAATCCCCTCTCACAATCCCCCCTCACAATCCCCCCTCACTGTGCTCTACTCTCGGTGCCGAGTCCTCAGCACATCGCTCTGGAGATCTCTCTGTAAACCCACCACTTTGGTACGTCTCTCTCCCATTCAAAAGCCATCTGATAACTGTCCTGTTTGCCCATCTCACTGCTATTGGCGCATGGTGTCCATGTTCATTCTGTGATGTGTCTTGGGATGTTGGTAATGCTGGCAGTTGTTCCGTTGGGGTTTTGGCCCACTTGGTGCCATTTGGGCATGTTGGGGAATATTGGGGTGGGTTAAACAGAGAAGATGCCAAAGTTGTGATAAGCGCTATTGCCATTACCTTTAGGGCCTAGGCAGCTGAAGGCACAGCCACCAATGGTGGACTGAAGAAAATTGGGGATGTGCAAGAGGCCAGAACGAGAGGAGCACAGAGATCTTGGAGGGTTATAGGGCAGGAGGAGGTTACAGAGATAGGATGGGGCGAGGCCATGGAGGGATTTGAAAACAAGGATGAGAATTTTAAAATCGAGGTGTTTCCGGACCGGGAGTCAATGTAGGTCAGCGAGCACAGGGGTAATGGGTGAACGGGACTTGGTGTGAGTTAGGACACGGGCAGCCGAATTCTGTAAGAGCTCAAGTTCACAGAGGGTGGAAGATAGGAGGCCGGCCAGGGGTACACTGGAATAATTGAACCTTGAGGTAACAAAGGCATGGATGAGGGTTTCAGCAGCAGATGAACTGAGGCAAGGACAAAGACCAAGATATTCTCGGCGTATTATAGGCGCAAAAATCATCCCTGCGTCTGACCGGCACAGGTTGGAAAAAATGAACCATCAACAAATGGAAAAGATGCCAACAACTCCATATTACCGTGGTAACCAGAATGACATCATCAGGTCATGTTGGAAGTGGTTCAGCTCTACAATCATGTGGTGAATCATGTTGAGAAGCACCCAGCACTTCCACCCTGGGTTACAACAGCACTCTCGTACCAGCGTAAAGATAAATCAATTCCCAGGAGACACTTATTAAAACATAAAACAATTCAGTGTGACAGAAAGCTGTTAAATCTTTACCAAGCCTTCCGATTCGGGCAGGAGTGGAGGCGAATATAACGAATGCTTTCAGTCCCCAGGGACCATTACACAAAACAGAATCGATTAACTCCTCACACTGTACATTCAACCCAGTATAATAGTGTTTAAAAACGGCATCCATTAAACCCCGAGTGGTGACTCGCTTCCTGTTCTCAGAGCCCATTAACCCTCTGTCTGATGGACTCTTGCTACACAGAGCCCATTAACCCTCTGTCTGATGGACTCTTTCTACACAGAGCCCATTAACCCTCTGTCTGATGGACTCTTGCTACACAGAGCCCATTAACCCTCTGTCTGATGGACTCTTTCTACACAGAGCCCATTAACCCTCTGTCTGAAGGACTCTTTCTACACAGAGCCCATTAACCCTCTGTCTGATGGACTCTTGCTACACAGAGCCCATTAACCTTCTGTCTGATGGACTCTTTCTACACAGAGCCCATTAACCCTCTGTCTGAAGGACTCTTTCTACACAGAGCCCATTAACCCTCTGTCTGAAGGACTGTCGTATTGCGAGAGATGACGTTGAACTGAGGCTCCATCTGCCCTCTCAGGTGGATCTAATCGCGAAGAGCAAGTGGAGTTCTCCCCGGTGTGCCAGCCAATATTTGTTTATTTTTTTAATTTGTTTATGGGATGTGGGCGTCACTGGCAAGGCCAGCATTTATTGCCATCCCTAATTGCCCTTGAGAAGGTGGTGGTGAGCCGCCACCTTGAACCTGTTGCAGTCCGTGTGGTGAAGGTACTCCCACAGTGCTGTTAGGGAGGGAGTTCCAGGATTTTGACCCAGCGACGATGAAGGATCGGCGATATACTTCTAAGTCAGAATGGTGTGTGACTTGGAGGGGAACTTGGAGGTGGTGGTGTTCCCATGCGCCTGCTGCCCTGGTCCTTCTAGGTGGAAGAGGTCGCGGGTTTGGGAGGTGCTGCCGAAGAAGCCTTGGCGAGTTGCTGCAGTGCATCTTGTAGATGGTGCACACTGCAGCCACGGTACGCCGGTGGTGGAGGGAGTGAATGTTTAAGGTGGTGGATGGGGTGCCAATCAAGCGGGCTGCTTTGTCCTGGATGGTGTCGAGCTTCTTGAGTGTTGTTGGAGCTGCACTCATCCAGGCAAGTGGAGAGTGTTCCATCACACTCCTGACTTGTGCTTGTAGATGGTGGAAAGGCTGTGGGGAGTTAGGAGGTGAGACACTCGCCGCAGAATACCCAGCCTCTGACCTGCTCTTGTTGCCACAGTATTTATGTGGCTGGTCCAGTTACGTTTCTGGTCAATGGCGACCCCCAGGATGTTGATAGTGGGGGATTCGGCGATGGTAATACTGTTGAATGTCAAGGAGAGGTGGTTAGACTCTCACTTGTTGGAGAAAATGATTGCCTGGCACTTCTGTGGCGTGAATGTTACCTGCCACTTATCAGCCCAAGCATGAACGTCATCCAGGTCTTGTTGCATGCGGGCATGGACTGCTTCATTATCTGAGGAGTTGGGAATGGTGCTGAACACTGTGCAGTCATCAGCGAACATCCCCATTTCTGACCTTATATTGGAGGGAAGGTCATTGATGAAGCAGCTGAAGATGGTTGGGGCTAGGACACTCCCCTGAGGAACTCCTGCAGCGATGTCCTGGGGCTGTGATGATTGACCTTCAACCACCACAACCATCTTCATTTGTGCTAGGTATGACTCCAGCCAATGGAGCGTTTTCCCCCTGATTCCCATTGACTTCAGTTTTACGAGGGTTCCTTGATGCCACACTTGATAAAATGCTGCCTTGATGTCAAGGGCAGTCACTCTCACCTCACCTCTGGAATTCAGCTCCTTTGTCCATGTTTGAACCAAGGCTGTAATGAGGTCGGGAGCCGAGTGGTCTTGGCGGAACCCAAACTGGGCATCAGTGAGCAGGTTATTGGTGAGTAAGTGCCGCTTGATAGCTCTTTCGATGACACCTTCCGTCACTTTGCTGATGATTGAGAGTAGACCGATGGAGCGGTAATTGGCCGGGTTGGATTTGTCCTGCTTTTTGTGGACAGGACATACCTGGGCAGTTTTCCACATTGTCGGATAGATGCCAGTGTTGTAGCTGTACTGGAGCAGCTTGGCTAGAGGCGCGGCTAGTTCTGGAGCTCAAGTCTTTAGCACGATAGCCGGAATGTTGTCGGGGCCCACAGCCTTTGCTGTATCCAGTGCGCTCAGCCATTTCTTGATATCACGTGGAGTGAATCGAATTGGCTGAAGACTGGATTCTCTGATGGTGGGGACCACAGGAGGAGGCCGATATCGATCATCCACTCGGCACTTCTGGCTGAAGATGGTTGCAAATGCTTCAGCCTTGTCTTTTGCACTCGCGTGCTGGACTCCACCATCATTGAGGATGGGGATATTCATGGAGCCTCCTCCTCCCGTTAGTTGTTTAATGGTCCACCACCATTCACGACTGGATGTGGCAGGACTGCAGAGCTTTGATCTGATCCGTTGATTGTGGGATCGCTTAGCCCTGTCTATAGCATTCTGCTTCTGCTTTTTAGCATGCATATAGTCCTGTGTTGCAGCTTCCGCAGGTTGGCACCTAATTTTTAGTTACGCCTGGTGCTGATCCTGGTATGCTCTTCTACACTCCTTATTGAACCGAGGTTGGTCCCCTGGCTTGATGGTAATGGTAGAGTGAGGGATATGCCGGGCCATGAGGTTACAGATTGTGGTGGAGTACAATTCTGCTGCTGCTGATGGCCCACAGCGCCTCATGGATGCCCAGTTTTGAGCTGCTAGATCTGTTCTGAATCTATCCCATTTAGCACAGTGGTAGTGCCACACAACACAATGGAAGGTGTCCTCAGTGTGAAGACGGGACTTCGTCTCCACAATGACTGGGCTGTGGTCACTGCTACCAATACTGTCATGGACAGATGCATCTGTGACAGGTAGATTGGTGAGGACGAGGTCAAGTAGGTTTTTCCCTCATGTTGGTTCTCTCACCACCTGTCGCAGGCCCAGACTGGCAGTTATGTCCTTCAGGACTCGGCCAGCCCGGTCAGTAGTGGTGCTACCGAGCCACTCTTGGTGATGGACATTGAAGTCCCCCCACCCAGAGTACATTCTGTGCCCTTGCTACTCTCAGTGCTTCTTCCAAGTGGTGTTCAACATGGAGGAGTACTGATTCATCAGCTGAGGGGGGCGGTAGGTGGTAATCAGCAGGAGGTTTCCTTGCCCATGCTTGACCTGAAGCCATGAACTTCATGGGGTCCGGAGTCAATGTTGAGGACTCCCAGGACCACTCCTTCCTGACTGTATACCACTGTGCCGCCACCCCTGGTGGGTCTGTCCTGCCGGTGGGACAGGACATACCAGAGGATGGTGATGGAGGAGTCTGGGACATTGGCTGAAAGGTATGATTCTGTGAGTATGACTATGTCAGGCTGTTGCTTGACTAGTCTGTGGGACAGCTCTCCCAATTTTGGCACAAGTCCCCTGATAGTGGGGAGAACTTTGCAGGGTCGACTGGGCTGGGTGTGCCGTTGTCGTGTCCGAAGCCGGTGCCAAGCTCGAAGCCGGGTGGTCCGTCCGGTTTCATTCTTATTTTTGTGTTTCGTAGCGGTTTGTTACAACTGAGTGGCTTGCTGGGCCATTTCAGAGGGCAGTTAAGACTCAACCACATTACTGTGGGTCTGGAGTCACATATAGGCCAGACCAGGTAAGGAAGGCAGATTTCCTTCCCTAAAGGGCATTAGTGAACCAGATGGGTTTTTACAACAATCCGATAGTTTCATGGTCACCATTACTGATACTAGTAATTTTTCCAGATTTATTTAATTAACTGAATTTAAATTCCCCAGCTGCCGTGGTGGGATTTGAACTCACGTCTCTTGATCATTAGCCCAGGCCTCTGGATTACTAGCCCAGTGACGTTACCACTATGAACCAACATCACCAGAAAAACAAATTAGCTGGGCATTCACCTCATTGCTGTTTGTGGGACCTTGCTGTGCGCAAACTGGCTGCTGTGTTTTCCTACATTACAGCAGTAACTACATTTCAGAAAGTAATTAGTTGGCAATGAAGCACTTTAGTCCATCCTAAGGACGCATGAGGCACGATATAAATACAGGTTGCCTGTGATGTTTCCTCTGTTTTTGATGTTTATTTTTCTTATTTATGTCCAAAATTGAAGAGTTGTTATCAGGTACCCTCTTCTTCTCAAAGGAGAGCAGCACATTGACCAATCACCACTTGTACAGCCGATGCCTTGAAGCACAACTTTGCAACCGTGGGGATTTGTCCTTACACCTTCCCCGCATGAGATCCCTGGAACCTCCGTCCCCTCTTACACAGAACTACTTACTTCTGGAATTTGAACGTTTCACCGCAGTCAACAACTTCTCCAGTCAGGTTTCTTATCCCGACACCACACTTTGTTCACTGTTAAATGAGGAATACAAAGAAACTCCTTATAATGGGATAAACAGAGAGTGACGGTACATTAAAATTCTGTACAGTGGGAATATATGGGAATGTGCGGTCCATTGATATTCTATACAATGAGAAAGCAAGGGAAGCAATAGAAATGATTACAGTAATTCAAAAGGAAATTGGATAAATATTTGAAAAGGAAAAATTTGCAGGGCTACGGGGAGAGAGCAGGGGAGTGGGACTAATTGGAGAGCTCTTTCAAAGAGCCGGCACAGGCATGATGGGCCGAATGGTCTCCTTCTGTGCTGCAGGATTCTATAGTTCTGTATCCTGATTCATTGGAATTCTATAGTGGATTGAATTGGAAGGATCGGATCCACTGGGAGTCTATACAAAGGTCATGAATGAGAAGGGGTTGGTCAGAGAGTCATAGAGTTATACAGCGCAGAAAGAGGCCCTTCGGCCCATCGTGTCCGCGCCGACCATCAAGCCCTGTCTATTCTAATCCCATTTTCCAGCACTTGGTCAGTAGCCTTGTATGCTATGGCGTTTCAAGTGCTCATCTAAATGCTCCTTGAATGTTGTGAGGGTTCCTGCCTCTACCACCCTTTCAGGCAGTGAGTTCCAGATTCCAACCACCCTCTGGGTGAAAAAGTTTTTCCTCAAATCTCCTCTAAACCTCCTGCCCCTTATCTTGAAACTATGCCCCCTGGTTATTGACCCCTCTACTAAGGGGAATAATTCCTTTCTATCTATCCTATCTACGCCCCTCATAATTTTGTACACCTCAATCAGGTCCCCCCTCAGCCTTCTCTGCTCTAAGGAAAACAACCCCAGCCTGTCCAGTCTCTCTTCATAGCTGAAACGCCCCAGCCCAGGTAACATCCTGGTGAATCTCCTCTGCACCCTCTCCAATGCAATCACATCCTTCCTATAGTGTGGCGACCAGAACTGCACACAGTATTCCAGCTGTGGCCTAACTAGCGTTTTGTACAGCTCCATCATAACCTCCCTGCTCTTATATTCTATGCCTCGGATAATGAAGGCAAGTATCCCATATGCCTTTTTAACCACCTTATCTACCTGTCCTGCTGCTTTCAGGGATCGATGTACATGCACAATAAAGTCCCTCTGATCCTCTGTCCTTCCTAGGGTCCTACCATTCATTGTGTATTCCCTTGCCTTGTTAGTCCTCCCAAAATGCATCACCTCACACTTTTCAGGGTTAAATTCCATTTGCCACTGATCTGCCCATCTGACCAACCCATCTATATCGTCCTGTAGCCTGAGGCTTCCCTCCTCGCTATTTATCACTCCACCAATTTTCGTGTCATCTGCGAACTTACTGATCATACCTCCTACATTCATATCTAAATCATTAATGTACACTACAAACAGCAAAGGACCCAGCACCGATCCCTGCGGTACACCACTGGACACAGGCTTCCAGTCACAAAAACAACCTTCGACCATCACCCTCTGCCTCCTGCCACTAAGCCAATTTTGGATCCAATGTGCCAAATTGCCCTGGATCGCATGGGCTCTTACCTTCTTGACCAGTCTCCCATGCGGACTTTGTCAAAAGCCTTACTGAAGTCCATATAGACTACATCAACTGCACTACCCTCATCCACACACCTAGTCACCCCCTCGAAAAATTCAATCAAATTGGTTAGACATGATCTCCCCCTGACAAAGCCATGCTGACTATCCCTGATTAATCCGTGCCTCTCCAAGTGGAGACTAGTTCTGTCCCTCAGAATTTTTTCCAATAATTTCCCTACCACTGATGTTCGGCTCACTGGCCTGTAATTCCCTGGTTTATCCCTACTACCCTTCTTGAATAATGGTACTACGTTAGCTGTTCTCCAGTCCTCTGGCACTTCCCCGGGGTCCTGATGGGTGCCAACTTTAGCTTGACACAGTTTTTTAGGATCTTGTTGAGAAGGGACAATTGAATCAATCCCGTCTCTCCTCAATGACAGTAAAATCCCAATGTAATTTAAGCTGGTGGCAGATAATACATGTGTCCAAACTGTTCTCTTCCATGACTCAGAAGAGCTAGGCCTGCCACAGAATGGCTTCCTTCTGCCCACATGCAATGTCTGGGACCAAGCTCTGAGATGGATTTGTGGCTCAAAGGAAAAATGGCTGTGGCCAGTGAGAGCTTGGTTCTCGATGCCAATCACCATTGGGTATCCTGCAGGAGGCATCTTCACACCACATCTACTTGCCAAAGGCATAAAACGATCTGGATTAAAAGAAAGACAGATTTGCATTTATATCTTTATCACATTTGTCAGATGCGTCCTCAGCACCTCATTGGCAATGACTGCCAATAGGATGAAACAGTTGGTGTAGAGTTGGCCTGAGTTGGCATTGGGCTTAAACATCTCAAACATAAAGGTAGACGGCACATTGCAGGCTGCACTGCGGAGGCCATTCCACCAGGCCCATGTTGTACAGTTGATGAGGAAGATCTGAGATTTGGGGTGAGAACTGCTGGCTTTACCTGGAGGCTGGGTTTGAGAACACATGATCATATATCCAGGGCTAGGCACCTCAGTGAGACCATCAGCTGAAGCTCTACACCTCCAACTGGGATACAGTGTGTGCCCGTGCTCTAGTTAGTAGGATGGTGGCAGTGCACTGACACATGTGGTACTGAGCTGTACTGCTCACCATGCTGCTAATGAACAGTCCTTGGTATTTGACACCTAACAGGGCTCAAAACCACACTTGTCAGCTGTCTAATGACCAACTGGTGACTCCTCTTGGGGAGGGCAGTGGAGTAAGTAAAGTCTCTTTGTGGTTGGATTGATTCTAAAATGACATGGCTGTTGATAGAAGATTGGAACTGAGTCACAAGCTCACTGTTCGCTCAGTAACGCAGCATCGGAACCAGGCAGGGCTGCAGTAATCCAGGGTAATGTTGATAATTAACCAGCCAGCCTGGCTCGTTAATGGAAGCTGGAGGGAGAGATCTGTCACTGGGGGTTGGGTAATTCCCACTTGGCTTCAAATAATCTTGCAACCAGTGTCTGAATGAGTAGGATTGTTCTCTCTGGACAGGCAGCAAGTAGCAGTGGGTGAGTTACGTGGTATTAGCTGGTTCACTCCAGCAGTGCCCCTGCACACACCTGTGATTCCTAAGCCTCGGTTCTGTCAGGTTCCCTTCAGCTCCCTGGACAGGTAAATGGGGAGGGTCTCTGTGGGGAGAGCGTGTGCATGAACTGCCCTTCTTATTAGACAAACAGAGACCGTATGTGGATTTTGAAACAGCTTGGTTTGGAAATGCTGAAGCAGGAGTGATGGGTTTCTGCGTGTGCCAAAACAAGACTGCTGAAAAGCAAGAAATGGAATTCATATTCTGAGAGCTCATTCTGAGAAATGATTAAAGTCCCACAGAAGGGATTCTGGTCACAGTACAAGATGAACAGGCTGCTGATGGACACAACCCCATTCTGTGAAGCCAAATGAGATTAAATAGGAACCATTCCAAGTTGTTAATTGAATTACTACAACTCAATATGATTAACAAATATAATTTGAGTTATATCGCAGAATTCATCACTACTCAAACCCCATGTCAGGCACCATCTGTAAACAATGCTCCTACAATCTCTGCAACCTTCATTTCCCCACTCCCTCCACCACCGGCGCACTGCGGCTACAGTGTGTCCTCTCTACAGGATGCACTGCAGCAACTCGCCAAGGCTATTTTTGGCAGCACCTTCCACCCCTGCGAACATTACCACCAAGAAGAACAAGAGCAGCAATATCATGTGAACACCATCAACTCCAAGTTACACACCATCCCAACCTGGACATACATGGCAATTCCTCCATCGGTGCAGCATTCATAGACTGGATCTCGGTATTAACACCAGTCTAGGGGCATCATCACTACACGATTGGCAGCGCTGGAAGGATAAGACCCACCACCACGTTCTCAGGGAAATCAGGGATGATCTATGAATATAGTTTGACCAGCAACGACCACCAAGTCCAAGAAAAAAATAAATGAAATAGCAGCCCCTGTGTATATTATAGAGAATAGCAGCCCCTGTGTATATTATAGAGAATAGCAGCCCCTGTGTATATTATAGAGAATAGCAGCCCCTGTGTATATTATAGAGTATAGCAGCCTCTGTGTATATTATAGAGAATAGCAGGCCCTGTGTATATTATAGGGAATAGCAGCCCCTGTGTATATTATAGAGAATAGCAGCCCCTGTGTATATTATAGGGAATAGCAGGCCCTGTGTATATTATATAGAATAGCAGCCCCTGTGCATATTATATAGAATAGCAGCCCCTGTGTATATTATAGAGAATAGCAGCCCCTGTGTATATTATAGAGAATAGCAGCCCCTGTGTATATTATATAGAATAGCAGCCCCTGTGTATATTATATAGAATAGCAGCCCCTGTGTATATTATAGGGAATAGCAGCCCCTGTGTATATTATAGAGAATAGCAGCCCCTGTGTATATTATAGAGAATAGCAGGCCCTGTGTATATTATAGAGAATAGCAGCCCCTGTGTATATTATAGAGAATAGCAGCCCCTGTGTATATTATAGAGAATAGCAGGCCCTGTGTATATTATAGAGAATAGCAGGCCCTGTGTATATTATAGAGAATAGCAGCCCCTGTGTATATTATAGGGAATAGCAGGCCCTGTGTATATTATATAGAATAGCAGCCCCTGTGTATATTATAGGGAATAGCAGGCCCTGTGTATATTATAGAGAATAGCAGCCCCTGTGTATATTATAGAGAATAGCAGCCCCTGTGTATATTATAGGGAATAGCAGGCCCTGTGTATATTATAGAGAATAGCAGCCCCTGTGTATATTATAGAGAATAGCAGCCCCTGTGTATATTATATAGAATAGCAGCCCCTGTGTATATTATAGGGAATAGCAGGCCCTGTGTATATTATAGAGAATAGCAGCCCCTGTGTATATTATAGAGAATAGCAGGCCCTGTGTATATTATAGAGAATAGCAGCCCCTGTGTATATTATAGAGAATAGCAGCCCCTGTGTATATTATAGAGAATAGCAGCCCCTGTGTATATTATAGAGAATAGCAGCCCCTGTGTATATTATAGAGAATAGCAGCCCCTGTGTATATTATAGAGAATAGCAGCCCCTGTGTATATTATAGAGAATAGCAGCCCCTGTGTATATTATAGAGTATAGCAGCCTCTGTGTATATTATAGAGAATAGCAGGCCCTGTGTATATTATAGGGAATAGCAGCCCCTGTGTATATTATAGAGAATAGCAGCCCCTGTGTATATTATAGGGAATAGCAGGCCCTGTGTATATTATATAGAATAGCAGCCCCTGTGCATATTATATAGAATAGCAGCCCCTGTGTATATTATAGAGAATAGCAGCCCCTGTGTATATTATAGAGAATAGCAGCCCCTGTGTATATTATATAGAATAGCAGCCCCTGTGTATATTATATAGAATAGCAGCCCCTGTGTATATTATAGGGAATAGCAGCCCCTGTGTATATTATAGAGAATAGCAGCCCCTGTGTATATTATAGAGAATAGCAGGCCCTGTGTATATTATAGAGAATAGCAGCCCCTGTGTATATTATAGAGAATAGCAGCCCCTGTGTATATTATAGAGAATAGCAGGCCCTGTGTATATTATAGAGAATAGCAGGCCCTGTGTATATTATAGAGAATAGCAGCCCCTGTGTATATTATAGGGAATAGCAGGCCCTGTGTATATTATATAGAATAGCAGCCCCTGTGTATATTATAGGGAATAGCAGGCCCTGTGTATATTATAGAGAATAGCAGCCCCTGTGTATATTATAGAGAATAGCAGCCCCTGTGTATATTATAGGGAATAGCAGGCCCTGTGTATATTATAGAGAATAGCAGCCCCTGTGTATATTATAGAGAATAGCAGCCCCTGTGTATATTATATAGAATAGCAGCCCCTGTGTATATTATAGGGAATAGCAGGCCCTGTGTATATTATAGAGAATAGCAGCCCCTGTGTATATTATAGAGAATAGCAGGCCCTGTGTATATTATAGAGAATAGCAGCCCCTGTGTATATTATAGAGAATAGCAGCCCCTGTGTATATTATAGAGAATAGCAGCCCCTGTGTATATTATAGAGAATAGCAGCCCCTGTGTATATTATAGAGAATAGCAGCCCCTGTGTATATTATAGAGAATAGCAGGCCCTGTGTATATTATATAGAATAGCAGCCCCTGTGTATATTATAGGGAATAGCAGGCCCTGTGTATATTATAGAGAATAGCAGCCCCTGTGTATATTATAGAGAATAGCAGCCTCTGTGTATATTATAGGGAATAGCAGGCCCTGTGTATATTATAGAGAATAGCAGGCCCTGTGTATATTATAGGGAATAGCAGCCCCTGTGTATATTATAGGGAATAGCAGCCCCTGTGTATATTATAGGGAATAGCAGCCCCTGTGTATATTATAGGGAATAGCAGCCCCTGTGTATATTATAGAGAATAGCAGCTCATGTGTATGTTATAGAGAATATACACGGGCTTTCGCGGGCTTTTTATCAAAGGCCAGTGTCGGGAGCGGAGAGAGCAGCAGCACAGTGAGTATTTAAGCTCACTTTCACGGGCTTTTTTGCAGAGGCCAGTGTCGGGAGCGGAGAGAGCAGCAGCACAGTGAGTATTTAAGCTCACTTTCACGGGCTTTTTTGCAGAGGCCAGTGTCGGGAGCAGAGAGAGCAGCAGCACACTGAGTATTTAAGCTCACTTTCACGGGCTTTTTTTCAAAGTCTTACCAATCTCACAGACCGGCAGTGGCGTTCCAGAGCCACGTCATAATTCAAAAAGTGATGCGGACAGGAGGAAGCAGCTGATTGGGTGAGTAGGGCCAGGTGAGTATTTATACTACTCTGTAGTTTGACAGTTCAGGTTAATAGTTTATAAAGTTTAGAAGGTCCTAATTTTTGTGGTTATAGTTTCTAAGGTCTCTGTTGTGTAGCAGGGAGAGCAAGTTTACAAGGACCCTTGATTATATCATTTAATTGTAGTGTAATTTGTGGTATTGATTTGAGTTAATTTAAATTAATTAAAAGGGTAAGTCATGGCAGCACAGCTCGGCCCCGTGGTATGCTCCTCCTGCACTATGTGGGAAATCAGGGACACTTCCTGTGTCCCTGGCAACCATGTGTGCGGGAAAAGTATCCAGCTGCAGCTACTGGCAGACCACATTGTGGTGCTGGAGCTGCGAATGGATGCATACTAGAGCATTCGCGATGCTGAGGACATTGTGGTAGCACGTTTAGGGAGTTGGTCACACCACAGGTAAAGGCTGCACAGGCAGGAAGGGAATGAGTGACCACCAGGCAGAGTAGTAGGCGCAGGCAGTTAGTGCAGGGGTCCCCTGTGGACATCCCCCTCTCAAACAGATATACCACTTTGGATATTGTTGAGGGAGATGGCTTATCGGGGGAAGGCAGCAGCAGCCAACTTCCAGGCACCATGGGTGGTTCTGCTGCACAGGAGGCGAGGAAAAAGAGCGGGAGAGCTATAGTGATAGGGGATTCAATTGTAAGGGGAATAGATAGGCATTTCTGCAGCCACAAACGAGACTTCAGGATGGTGTGTTGCCTCCCTGGTGCAAGGGTCAAGCATCTCGGAGTGGCTGCAGGGCATTCTGGAGGGGGAGGTTGAACAGCCAGTTGTCGTGGTGCATATAGGTACCAACGATATAGGTAAAAAAACGGGATGAGGTCCTAAAAGCTGAATATATGGAGTTAGCAGGTAAATTAAAAAATAGGACCTCAAAGGTAGTAATCTCAGGATTGTTACCAGTGCCACGTGCTAGTCAGAGTAGAAATAGAAAGATATTTCGGGTGAATACGTGGCTAGAGGAATGGTGCAAGGGGGAGGGATTCAAATTCCTGGGACATTGGAACGGGTTCTGGAGGAGGTGGGACCAGTACAAACTGGACGGTTTGCACCTGGGCAGGACCGGGACCGATGTCCTCGGGGGAGTGTTTGCTAGTGCTGTTGGGGAGGGTTTAAAATAAAATGGCAGGGGGTTGGGAACCTGTGCAGGGAAACAGAGGAAAGGGAAGCAAGGGTAGAAGCAAAAGACAGGAAGGAGAAAAGCAAAAGTGGAAGTCAGAGAAATAAAGGGTGTAAGTCAAACAGGGCTACAGTAAATAATAATTCGAAAAGGACTAAGGGGTAAAAATTCACTTGGTTGCGCCTCCCGTTAGCGCCTTAAGAGGGCGCTAATGGGGCGCAAAGCCGCTAACACCCGTGCGCAGCGATGTTTGCGCCGCTCGAGAACTTAACTTGAGATTGTGCGGCGGCGCTAAAACTTACCGCTGCGACCACCTGCGCGCGCAGATTGTGACGTCATTCCATGGTGCAACGCCCTTGTGGCGCCCCGGAGCGGAAATTGAGTGGCGCCCCCTGCCTTACCGCCTGGCGCATCCAACGACCAGAAGACTGGAACGCTATCAATTGCTGTGGGGCTGGGGGGGGCGCTATTTAAAGGGGGTCTCTTCCTGTCTTTTATTGTTGGTGGCATTTTTGAACTACGCATTCTGAGAGAGAGAGGGAGAGACTTCTGGAGAGATTCAACGTTGTGGGAAGGAGTTTTGGGTACTGAGCAGCACTTTGCAGGTTCATTTTGATTTGCCATTCCTTGTATCGATTTAGCAGAGACTGTGGGAGCTGCACTCTGAGCTCTTTGCCTGGTACTCTCCATTGTTCTTTCCAGCACATTTGATGTGCAAGTCTCTCCAGGCCGAGATTCAAGGCTGCAATGAACAGGATGTGGATGGAAAGCAAGATTAACCATCCCCTTTAAGAACTGGCCCGTGCCATTGTGTGTGTGTTTCATTGCTGACTGACATTACATGAGCTTCGCCAGCGCTCTGAGTTAGCGCCTCACTCCTTGGCCTTTGCGCCTTAAGACAGGTGTGCAGCGCCTGCTTTAGCGCTCCACTCACCTCCCGGGGCGGTAAAAGTGAAGTTTCCTGTCAGTGCCGATAATTAGCGCCAGGCGCTAATATTTGCGTCCAGACGATATTTGCGCCCCAAATGGGGCGCGACCTAATTTCTACCCCTAAGAGTGTTAAAAAAACAAGTCTGAAGGCTTTGTGTCTTAATGCGAGGAGCATTCGTAATAAGATGGATGAATTAGCTGCACAAATAGATGTAAACAGATATGATATAATTGGGATTACGGAGACATGGCTCCAGGGTGACCAAGGCTGGGAATTCAACATCCAGGGGTATTCAATATTCAGGAAGGACAGACAAAAAGGAAAAGGAGGTGGGGTAGCATTGCTGGTTAAAGAGGAGATTAACACAATAGTAAGGAAGGATATTAGCTCTGATGATGTGGAATCTGTATGGGTAGAGCTGAGAAATACCAAGGGGCAGAAAATGTTAGTGGGAGTTGTATACAGACCCCCAAACAGTAATGCTGAGGTTGGGATGGCATTAAATGGGAAATTAGAGATGCATGCAATAAGGGCACAGCAGTTATCATGGGTGACATTAATCTACATATAGATTGGGCTAACCAAATTAGTAACAATACTGTGGAGGAGGAATTCCTAGAGTGTATACGGGATGGTTTGCTGGACCAATATGTCGAGGAACCAACTAGAGATCAGGCCATCTTAGACTGGGTATTATGTAATGAGAAAGGATTAATTGCAATCCTGTTGTGCGAGGCCCCTTGGGGAGGAGCGATCATAGTATGATAGAATTCTTCATTAAGATGGAGAGTGAAGTAGTTGACTCAGAGACTAGGGTCCTGAATTTAAATAAAGGCAACTACGATGGTATGAGGCACGACTTGGCTAGGATGGATTGGGGAGCGTTACTTAAAGGGTTGATGGTAGATAGGCAATGGCAAACATTTAAAGATCGCATGGATGAACTACAGAATTTGTTCATCCCTGTTTGGCATAAAAATAAAACAAAAAAGGTGGCACAACTAACAAGGGAAATTAGGGATAGCATAAGATCCAAGGAGAGGACATATAAATTGGCCAGAAAAAGCAGCAAACCTGTGGATTGGGAGCAGTTTAGGATTCAGCAAAGGAGGACAAAGGGATTAATTAAGAGGGGGACAATAGAATATGAGAGTAAGCTTTCAGGGAACATAAAAACTGACTGTAAAAGCTTCTATAGATATGTGAAGAGAAAAAGATTGGTGAAGTCAAGCGTAGGTCCCTTGCAGTCAGAATCAGGGGAATTTATAATGGGGAACGAAGAAATGGCTGACGAATTAAATATATACTTTCTTTCTGTCTTCACAAAGGAGGACACAAATAAACTCCCAGAGATGTCGGGGTACATAGGGTCTAATGAGAGGGAGGAACTGAATGAAATCAGTATTTGTAGGGAAATGGTGTTAGGGAAATTGACGGGATTGAAGGCCGATAAATCCCCAGGGCCTGATAATCTACATCCTAGGGTACTTAAGGAAGTGGCCCTAGAAATAGTAGATGCATTGCTGGTCATCTTTCAAAATTCAATAGACTCTGGAACAGTTCCCATGGATTGGAGGGTAGCTAATGTAACCCCACTATTTAAAAAAGGTGGTAGAGAAAAAACGGGGAATTACAGACCGTAAGCCTGACATCGGTAGTGGGCAAAATGCTAGAGTTCATTATAAAAGATGAAATAGCAGAGCACTTGGAAAACAGTGACAGGATCGGACAAAGTCAACATGGATTTACAAAAGGGAAATCATGCCTGACTAATCTACTGGAATTTTTTGAGGATGTAACTGGTAGAATAGATAAGGGAGAAACAGTGGATGTGGTGTATTTGGACTTTCAGAAGTCTTTCGATATGGTCCCGCATAAGAGATTAGCGTGCAAAGTTAAAGCACATGGGATTGGGGGTAAGGTACTGATTTGGATAGAGAACTGGTTGGCAGACAGGAAGCAAAGAGTTGGAATAAACGGGTCTTTGTCCGAGTGGCAGGCAGTGACTAGTGGGGTACCGCAGGGATCGGTGCTAGGACCCCAGCTATTCACAATATATATTAATGATCTAGACGAGGGAACTAGATGTAATATCTCTAAGTTTGCAGACAGCACAAAGCTGGGTGGGCGTGTGTGCTGTGAGGAGGATGCAGAGAAACTCAAGTTTGATTTGGACAGGTTGGGTGATTGGGCAGATGCATGGCAGATGCAGTATAATGTGGATAAATGCGAGGTTATCCACTTTGGTGGCAAAAACAGGAAGACAGATTATTATCTGAATGGCAATAGATTGGGAAAAGGGAAAGTGCAACGAGATCTGGGAGTCCTTGTGCACCAGTTGCTGAAGGTAAGCATGCAGGTGCAGCAGGCGGTTAAGAAGGCAAATGGTATGTTGGCCTTCATAGTGAGAGGATTCGAGTACAGGAGCAAGGATGTCTTGCTGCAGTTGTACAGGGCCTTGGTGAGACCACACCTTGAGTATTGTGTGCAGTTTTGGTCGCCTTATCTGAGGAAGGATGTTCTTGCCATGGAGGGAGTGCAGCGAAGATTTACCACACTGATACCTGGGATGGCAGGAATGACGTATGAAGAGAGATTGGGTCGATTAGGCTTATAATCGCTAGAGTTTCGAAGAATGAGAGGGGATCTCATTGAAACTTATAAAATTCGAACAGGACTAGACAGACTAGATGCAGGAAGGATGTTCCCGATGGCGGGGGTGTCCAGAACCAGAGGTCACAGTCTAAGGATAAGGGGTAAGCCATTTAGGACTAAGATGAGGAGGAATTTCTTCACCCAGAGAGTGGTGAACCTGTGGAATTCTCTACCACAGAAGGCAGTTGAGGCCAATTCATTAAATATATTCAAGAATGAGACAGATATATTTTTTAAGGCTAAAGGGAACAAGGGATATGGGGAGAAAGCAGGGACAGGGTACTGAATTTGGATGATCAGCCATGATCTCATTAATGGCAGAGCAGGCTCGAGGGGCCGAATGGCCTACTCCCGCTCCTATCTTCTCTGCTTCTATACTGATAGCAGCTCCTGTGTATATTATACAAAATAGCAGCCCCTGTGTATATTATAGGGAATAGCTGCCCCTGTGTATCCTCTAGGAAATAACAGCCCCTGTGTATATTATACAGAATAGCAGCCCCTGTGTATATTATAGGGGAAAACAGCCCCTGTGTATATTGCAGAGAATAGCAGCCCCTGTGTATATTATAAGGAATAGCAGTTCCTGTGCATATTTTAGTGAATAGCAGCCCCTCTGTATATTATATGGAAAAGCAGCCCCTGTGTATACTATGGGGAATAGCAGCCACTGTGTATACTACAGGGAACAGCAAACCCTGTGTATACTATAGGGAATAGCAGCCACTGTGTATACTATAGGGAATAGAAGCCCCAGTGCATATTATAGAGAATAGCTACCCCTGTGTATATTACAGAGAATAGCAGCACCTGTGTATATTATAGGGAATATCAGCCCCTGTGTATATTATAGGGAATAGCAGCCCCTGTGCATATTATAGAGAATAGCAGCCCCTGTGCATATTATAGAGAATAATAGGCTCTGTGTATATTACAGAGAATAGCAGCCCCTGTGTATAATATAGAGAATAGCAGCCCCTGTGTTTATTATAGAGAATAGCAGGTCCTAGGTATATTATAG
The DNA here is from genome assembly GCA_030390025.1 of Squalus acanthias. Classification (NCBI taxonomy): domain Eukaryota; kingdom Metazoa; phylum Chordata; class Chondrichthyes; order Squaliformes; family Squalidae; genus Squalus; species Squalus acanthias. Next base: position 20,117 of record JASTWF010000337.1, on the reverse strand, counting down.
AGAATAGCAGCCCCTGTGTATATTACAGAGAATAGCAGCCCCTGTCTATATTATAGTGAATAGCAGCCAATGTGTATATTATAGGGAAAAGCAGCCCCTGTGTATATTATAGGGAAAAGCAGCCCCTGTGCATATTATAGAGAATAGCAGGCTCTATATATATTACAGAGAATAACAGCCCCTGTGTATAATATAGGGAATAGCAGCCCCTGTGCATATTATAGGGAATAGCAGCCCCTGTGTATATAATAGGGATTAGCAGCCACGTGTGTTTATTACAGTGAATAGCAGCCACTGTGTATATTATAGAGAATAGCAGCCCCTGTGTATATAATAGGGGAACGCAGTCCCTGTGTATATTGACGTGAATATGAGCACCTGTGTATATTATTTAGAATAGAAGTCCCTGTGCATATTACAGAGAATATCAGTCCCTGTGTATACTATAGGGAATAGCAGACCCTGTGTATATTACAAAGAATAGCAGCCCCAGTGTATATTATACTGAATAGCAGCCCCTGTGTATAATATGGGGGAAAACAGCCCATGTGTATATTATGGAGAATAGCAGCCCCTATGTATGTTATAGGGAATAGCAGCCCCTGCGTATATTACAGAGAATAGCAGCCCCTGTGCGTATTATAGAAAATAGCAGCCCCTGTGCATATTATAGAGAATAGCGGGCCCTGTGCATAATATAGTGACTAGCTGCCCCTGTGTATATAATAGGGGAAAGCAGTCCCTGTGTATATTGTAGTGAATATGAGCACCTGTGTATTTTATTTATAATAGAAGTCCCTGTGCATATTATGGAGAATAGCAGACCCTGTGGATATTATAGAGAATAACTGCCCCTGTGTATATTATAGGGGAAACCAGCCCTATGTGTATTCTATGGAATAGCAGCCCCTGTGTATTTTATAGGGAACAGCAGCCCCTGTGTATATTATAGGGAATAAAAGTACCTGTACATATTATAGAGAATAGCAGCTGCTGTGCATAATATAGAGAATAGCAGTCCCTGTGCATATTATAGTGAATAGCAGCCCTGTGTATATTATAGGGAATAGAAGCCCCTGTGTAGATTATAGAGAATATCAGCCCCTGTGTATACTATAGGAAATAGCAGCCCCTGTGTACACTATAGGGAATAGCAGCCCCTGTGTATATTACAGAGAATAGCAGCCCCTGTGTATATTATAAGGAATAGCCGTCCCTGTGCATATTATACTGAATAACAACCCCTGTGTATACTATAGGGGAAAACAGTCCCTGTGTATATTATAGCGAATAGCAGCCCCTGTGTATATTACAGAGAATAGCAGCCCCTGTGTATATTATAGAGAATAGCAGCCCCTGTGTATATTATAGAGAATAGCTGCCCCTGTGTATATTACAGAGAATTGAAGCCCCTGTGTATATTATAGTGAATAGCAGCCCCTGTCTATATTATAGTGAATAGCAGCCCCTGTGTATAATATAGGGAATAGCTGCCCCTGTGTACATTATAAGGAAAAGCAGCCCCTGTGTATGTTATAGGGAATAGCAGCTCCTGTGTATATTATAGAGAATAACAGCCCCTGTGCATGTTATAGTGAATAGCAGCCCCTGTGTATATTATAGGGAATAGCAGCCCCTGTGTATGTTATAGGGAATAGCAGCTCCTGTGTATATTATAGGGAATAACAGCTCCTGTGTATATTATAGGGAATAGCAGCCCCTGTGTATATTATAGTGAATAGCAGCCCCTGTGTATAATATAGGGAATAGCTGCTCCTGTGTATATTATAAGGAATAGCAGTCCCTGTGCAAATTATAGTGAATAGCAGCCCCTGTGTATATTATAGCGAATAGCAGCCCCTGTGTATATTACAGAGAATAGCAGCCCCTGTGTATATTATAGAGAATAGCAGCCCCTGTGTATATTACAGAGAATAGCAGCCCCTGTGTATATTATAGTGAATAGCAGCCCCTGTCTATATTATAGGGAATAGCAGCCCCTGTGTATATTATAGTGAATAGCAGCCCCTGTGTATATTATAGGGAATAGCAGCCCCTGTGTATGTTATAGGGAATAGCAGCTCCTGTGTATATTATAGAGAATAGCAGCCCCTGTGTATATTACAGAGAATAGCAGCCCCTGCGTATATTATAGTGAATAGCAGCCCCTGTGTATAATATAGGGAATAGCTGCCCCTGTGTATATTATAAGGAATAGCAGCCCTTGTGTATATTATAGGGAATAGCAGCCCTTGTGTATATTATAGGGAATAGCAGCCCCTGTGTATGTTATAGGGAATAGCAGCTCCTGTGTATATTATAGGGAATAGCAGCCCCTGTGTATGTTATAGGGAATAGCAGCCCCTGTGTATATTATAGGGAATAGCAGCCCCTGTGCATATTATAGAGAATAGCAGGCCTTGTGTATAGTATAGAGAATAGCAGCCACTGTGTATATTACAGAGAATAGCCACCCCTCTGTATATTATAGAGAATAGCAGCCGCTGTGCATATTATATCGAATAGCAGCCCCTGTGTATGTCATAGCGAATAGCGATCCCTGTGCATAATATAGAGAATAGCTGCCCCTGTGTATATAATAGGGGAAAGCAGTCACTGCGTATATTGTAGTGAATATGAGCACCTGCGTATATTATTCAGAATAGAAGTCCCTGTGCATATTATGGAGAATAGCAGCCCCTGTGCATATTATAGGGAATAGCAGCTACTGTGAATATTATATATAATAGCAGCGCCTCTGCATATTATAGAGAATAGCTGCCCCTGTGTATATTATAGAGAATATCAGCCCCTGTGTCTATTATAAGGAATAGCAGCCCCTGTGTATACTACAGGGAATAGCAGCCCCAGTGTATATTATAAGGAATATGAGACACTGTGAATATTATACTGAATAGCAGCCCCTGTGTATACTATAGGGGAAAACAGTCCCTGTGTATATTACAGAGAATAGCAGCCGCTGTGCATATTATAGAGAATAGCAGGCCCTGTGTATATTATAGGGAATAGCAGCCCCTGTGTATATTACAGAGAATAGCAGCCCCTGTGCATATTATAGAGAATAGCAGCCCCTGTGCATATTGTAGTGAATAGCAGCTCCTGTGCATATTATAGAGATTAGCGGGCCCTGTGTATATTATAGAGAATTGCTGCCCCTGTGTATATAATAGGGGAAACCAGTCCCTGTGTATATTGTAGTGAATATGAGCACCTGTGTATATTATTTAGAATAGCAGTCCCTGTGCATATTATGGAGAATAGCAGACCCTGTGGATATTATAGAGAATAACTGCCCCTGTGTATATTATAGGGGAAAGCTGTCCCTAAGTATATTATACTGAATAGCAGCCCCTGTGTAAAATATAGACAATAGCAGCCCCTGTGCATATTATAGCGAATATCAGCTCCTGTGCATATTATAGAGAATAGAATCCCCTGTGTATATTATAGAAAATAGCAGCCCCTGTGTAAAATATAGACAATAGCAGTCCCTATGCATATTATAGAGAATAGCAGCCCCTGTGCATATTATAGAGAATAGCAGCCCCTGTGTAAAATACAGAGAATAGCAGCCCCTGTGTAAAATACAGAGAATAGCAGTCCATGTGTATATTATAGGGAATAGCAGCCCCTATGCAAATTATAGGGACTAGCAGCCCCTGTGAATATTATATAAAGTTGCAGCCCCTGTGTATATTACAGGGGAAAGCAGACCCTGTGCATATTAGAGAGTATATCAGCCCCTGTGTATACTATAGGGAATAGCAGCCCATGTGTATACTATAGGGAATAGCAGCCCCTGTGTATATTACAGAGAATAGCAGCCCATGTGTATACTATAGAGAATAGCAGCCTCTGTGCATATTATAGAGAATAGCAGCCCCTGTGTATATTATAGAGAATAGCAGCCCCTGTGCATATTGTAGTGAATAGCAGCTCCTGTGCATATTATAGAGATTAGCGGGCCCTGTGTATATTATAGAGAATAGCTGCCCCTGTGTATATAATAGGGAATAGCAGCCCCTGTGTATATTGTAGTGAATATGAGCACCTGTCTACATTATTTAGAATAGCAGTCCCTGTGCATATTATGGAGAATAACAGACCCTGTGTATATTATAGAGAAAAGCAGCCCCTATGCATATTATAGAGAATAGCAGCTCCTGTGCATATTATAGAGAATAGCAGCTCCTGTGTATATTACAGAGAATAGCAGCCCCTGTGTATATTATAGAGAATATGAGCACTTGCGTATATTATTTATAATAGAAGTCCCTGTGCATATTATGGAGAATAGCAGACACTGTGGATATTATAGAGAATAACTGCCTCTGTGTATATTATAGGGGAAAGCTGTCCCTATGTGTATTATATGGAATAGCAGCCCCTGTGTATACTACAGGGAATAGCAGCCCCAGTGTATATTATAAGGAATATGAGACACTGTGCATATTATACTGAATAGCAGCCGCTGTGTATACTATAGGGGAAAACAGCCCCTGTGTATATTACAGAGACTAGCAGCCGCTGTGCATATTATAGAGAATAGCAGGCCCTGTGTATATTATAGAGAATAGCAGCCCCTGTGTATATTACAGAGAATAGCAGCCCCTGTGTATATTTTGGAGAATAGCAGCCCCTGTGTATATTATAGAGAATAGCAGCCCCTGTGAATATTATAGAGAATAGCAGCCCCAGTGCATATTGTAGTGAATAGCAGCTCCTGTGCATATTATAGAGATTAGCGGGCCCTGTGTATATTATAGAAAATAACTGCCCCTGTGTATATTATAGGGGAAAGCTGTCCCTAAGTATATTATACTGAATAGCAGCCCCTGTGTAAAATATAGACAATAGCAGTCCCTATGCATATTATAGAGAATATCAGCTCCTGTGTATACTATAGGGAATATCAGTCCCTGTGTATATTATAGTGAATAGCAGCCCCTGTGTATACTATAGGGAATAGCAGACCCTGTGTATACTATAGGGAATAGCAGCCCATGTGTATATTATAGAGAATAGCAGCCCCTCTGCATATTATACAGAATAGCAGCCCCTGTGTATATTATAGGGAATAGCAGCCCCTGTGTATATTGTAGTGAATATGAGCACCTGCGTATATTATTCAGAATAGCAGCCCCTGTGAATATTATAGAGAATAGCAGCCCCTGTGTATATTGTAGTGAATATGAGCACCTGCGTATATTATTCAGAATAGCAGCCCCTGTGAATATTATAGAGAATAGCAGCCCCTGTGTATATTATAGAGAATAGCAGCTCCTGTGTTTATTATAGAGAATAACAGCCCCCTGTGCATATTATAGAGAATAGCAGCCCCTGTGTATATTATAGAGAATAGCAGCTCCTGTGTTTATTATAGAGAATAACAGCCCCCTCTGCATATTATACAGAATAGCAGCCCCTGTGTATATTATAGGGAATAGCAGCCCCTGTGTATATTATAGGGAATAGCAGCCCCTGTGCATATTATACAGAATAGCAGCCCCTGTGTATATTATAGGGAATAGCAGCCCCTGTGCATATTATACAGAATAGCAGCCCCTGTGTATATTATAGAGAATAGCAGCCCCTGTGTATATTATAGAGAATAGCAGCCCCTGTGTATATTATAGAGAATAGCAGCCCCTGTGTATATTATAGAGAATAGCAGCCCCTGTGTATATTATAGAGAATAGCAGCCCCTGTGCATATTATAGGGAATAGCAGCCCCTGTGTATATTATAGAGAATAGCAGCTCCTGTGCATATTATAGAGAATAGCAGCCCCTGTTTATATTATAGAGAATAGCAGCCCCTGTGTATATTATAGAGAATAGCAGCTCCTGTGTATATTATAGAGAATAGCAGCCCCTGTTTATATTATAGAGAATAGCAGCCCCTGTGTATATTATAGAGAATAGCAGCCCCTGTGTATATTATAGAGAATAGCAGCCCCTGTGTATATTATAGAGAATAGCAGCCCCTGTGTATATTATAGAGAATAGCAGCCCCTGTGTATATTATAGAGAATAGCAGCCCCTGTGTATATTATAGAGGATAACAGCCCCCTGTGCATATTATAGAGAATAGCTGCCCCTGTGCATATTATAGAGAATAGCAGCCCCGTGTATATTATAGAGACTAGCAGCCCCTGTGTATATTATAGAGAAAAGCAGCCCCGTGTATATTATAGAGACTAGCAGCCCCTGTGCATATTATAGAGAATAACAGCCACTGCGTATATTATAGAGAATAGCAGCCCCTGTGTATATTATAGAGAATAGCAGCCCCTGTGTATATTATAGAGAATGGCAGCTCCTGTGTATATTATAGAGAATAGCAGCCCCTGTGTATATTATAGAGAATAGCAGCCCCTGTGTATATTATAGAGAATAGCAGCCCCTGTGTATATTATAGAGAATAGCAGCCCCTGTGTATATTATAGAGAATAGCAGCTCCTGTGTATATTATAGAGAATAGCAGCCCCTGTGTATATTATAGAGAATAGCAGCCCCTGTGTATATTATAGAGAATAGCAGCCCCTGTGTATATTATAGAGAATAGCAGCTCCTGTGTATATTATAGAGAATAGCAGCCCCTGTGTATATTATAGAGAATAGCAGCCCCTGTGTATATTATAGAGAATAGCAGCCCCTGTGCATATTATAGAGAATAGCAGCCCCTGTGTATATTATAGAGAAAAGCAGCCCCGTGTATATTATAGAGACTAGCAGCCCCTGTGTATATTGTAGTGAAAAGCAGCCCCGTGTATATTATAGAGAATAGCAGCCCCTGTGCATATTATAGAGAATAACAGACCCTGTGTATATTATAGAGAATAGCAGCCCCTGTGTATATTATAGAGAATAGCAGCCCCTGTGCATATTATAGAGAATAGCAGCCCCGATGCATATTATAGAGAATAGCTGCCCTTTGAATATTATAGGGAATAGCAGTCCCTGTGTATATTATAGAGAATAGCAGATCCTGTGTATATTATAGAGAATAGCAGCCCCTGTGTATATTATAGAGAAAAGCAGCTCCTGTGCATATTATAGAGAATAGTAGCCCCTGTGTATATTATAGAGAATAGCAGCCCCTGTGTATATTATAGAGAATAGCAGCCCCTGTGTATATTATAGAGAATAGCAGCTCCTGAGCATATTATAGAGAATAGCAGCCCCGATGCATATTATAGAGAATAGCTGCCCTTTGAATATTATAGGGCAAAGCAGTCCCTGTGTATATTACAGAGATTATGAGCCGCTTTGTATACTATAGAGAATAGCAGCCCCTGTGTATATTATAGGGAATAGCAGTCCCTGTGTATATTACAGAGAATAGCAGCCCCTGTGTATATTATAGGGAATAGCAGTCCCTGTGTATATTACAGAGAATAGCAGCGCCTGTGCATATTATGGAGAATAGCAGCCCCTGTGTATATTATAGAGAATAGCAGCGCCTGTGTATATTATAGAGAATAACAGCCCCCTGTGTATATTATAGAGAATAGCAGCCCCTGTGTATATTATAGAGAATAGCAGCCCCTGTGTATATTATAGAGAATAGCAGCCCTGTGTATATTACAGAGAATAGCAGCCCCTGTGTATATTATAGAGAATAGCAGCACCTGTGTATATTATAGAGAATAGCAGCCCCGTGTATATTATAGGGAATAGCAGCCCCTGTGTATATTATAGAGAATAGCAGCCCCTGTGTATTTTATAGAGACTAACAGCCCCTGTGTATATTATAGAGAATAGCAGCCAGTGTGTATATTATAGAGAATAGCAGCCCCTGCGTATATTATAGTGAATAGCAGCCCCTGTGTATAATATAGGAATAGCTGCCCCTGTGTATATTATAAGGAATAGCAGCCCTTGTGTATATTATAGGGAATAGCAGCCCTTGTGTATATTATAGGGATTAGCAGCCCCTGTGTATGTTATAGGGAATAGCAGCTCCTGTGTATATTATAGGGAATAGCAGCCCCTGTGTATGTTATAGAGAATAGCAGCTCCTGTGCATATTATAGAGATTAGCGGGCCCTGTGTATATTATAGAAAATAACTGCCCCTGTGTATATTATAGGGGAAAGCTGTCCCTAAGTATATTATACTGAATAGCAGCCCCTGTGTAAAATATAGACAATAGCAGTCCCTATGCATATTATAGAGAATATCAGCTCCTGTGTATACTATAGGGAATATCAGTCCCTGTGTATATTATAGTGAATAGCAGCCCCTGTGTATACTATAGGGAATAGCAGACCCTGTGTATACTATAGGGAATAGCAGCCCATGTGTATATTATAGAGAATAGCAGCCCCTCTGCATATTATACAGAATAGCAGCCCCTGTGTATATTATAGGGAATAGCAGCCCCTGTGTATATTGTAGTGAATATGAGCACCTGCGTATATTATTCAGAATAGCAGCCCCTGTGAATATTATAGAGAATAGCAGCCCCTGTGTATATTGTAGTGAATATGAGCACCTGCGTATATTATTCAGAATAGCAGCCCCTGTGAATATTATAGAGAATAGCAGCTCCTGTGTATATTATAGAGAATAACAGCCCCTGTGCATATTATAGAGAATAGCAGCCCCTGTGCATATTATAGAGAATAGCAGCCCCTGTGCATATTATAGAGAATAGCAGCCCCTGTGCATATTATAGAGAATAACAGCCCCTGTGCATATTATAGAGAATAGCAGCCCCTGTGCATATTATACAGAATAGCAGCCCCTGTGTATATTATAGGGAATAGCAGCCCCTGTGCATATTATACAGAATAGCAGCCCCTGTGTATATTGTAGTGAATATGAGCACCTGCGTATATTATTCAGAATAGCAGCCCCTGTGAATATTATAGAGAATAGCAGCCCCTGTGTATATTATAGAGAATAGCAGCTCCTGTGTTTATTATAGAGAATAACAGCCCCCTGTGCATATTATAGAGAATAGCAGCCCCTGTGCATATTATAGAGAATAGCAGCCCCTGTGCATATTATAGAGAATAACAGCCCCTGTGCATATTATAGAGAATAGCAGCCCCTCTGCATATTATACAGAATAGCAGCCCCTGTGTATATTATAGGGAATAGCAGCCCCTGTGTATATTATACAGAATAGCAGCCCCTGTGTATATTATAGGGAATAGCAGCCCCTGTGCATATTATACAGAATAGCAGCCCCTGTGTATATTATAGAGAATAGCAGCCCCTGTGTATATTATAGAGAATAGCAGCCCCTGTGTATATTATAGAGAATAGCAGCCCCTGTGTATATTATAGAGAATAGCAGCCCCTGTGTATATTATAGAGAATAGCAGCCCCTGTGCATATTATAGGGAATAGCAGCCCCTGTGTATATTATAGAGAAAAGCAGCTCCTGTGCATATTATAGAGAATAGCAGCCCCTGTTTATATTATAGAGAATAGCAGCCCCTGTGTATATTATAGAGAATAGCAGCCCCTGTCTATATTATAGAGAATAGCAGCCCCTGTGTATATTATAGAGAATAGCAGCCCCTGTGTATATTATAGAGAATAGCAGCCCCTGTGTATATTATAGAGAATAGCAGCCCCTGTGTATATTATAGAGGATAACAGCCCCCTGTGCATATTATAGAGAATAGCTGCCCCTGTGCATATTATAGAGAATAGCAGCCCCGTGTATATTATAGAGACTAGCAGCCCCTGTGTATATTATAGAGAAAAGCAGCCCCGTGTATATTATAGAGACTAGCAGCCCCTGTGCATATTATAGAGAATAACAGCCCCTGTGTATATTATAGAGAATAGCAGCCCCTGTGTATATTATAGAGAATAGCAGCCCCTGTGTATATTATAGAGAATAGCAGCCCCTGTGTATATTATAGAGAATAGCAGCCCCTGTGCATATTATAGAGAATAGCAGCCCCTGTGTATATTATAGAGAAAAGCAGCCCCGTGTATATTATAGAGACTAGCAGCCCCTGTGTATATTGTAGTGAACAGCAGCCCCGTGTATATTATAGAGAATAGCAGCCCCTGTGCATATTATAGAGAATAACAGACCCTGTGTATATTATAGAGAATAGCAGCCCCTGTGTATATTATAGAGAATAGCAGCCCCTGTGCATATTATAGAGAATAGCAGCCCCGATGCATATTATAGAGAATAGCTGCCCTTTGAATATTATAGGGAATAGCAGTCCCTGTGTATATTATAGAGAATAGCAGATCCTGTGTATATTATAGAGAATAGCAGCCCCTGTGTATATTATAGAGAAAAGCAGCTCCTGTGCATATTATAGAGAATAGTAGCCCCTGTGTATATTATAGAGAATAGCAGCCCCTGTGTATATTATAGAGAATAGCAGCCCCTGTGTATATTATAGAGAATAGCAGCTCCTGTGCATATTATAGAGAATAGCAGCCCCGATGCATATTATAGAGAATAGCTGCCCTTTGAATATTATAGGGCAAAGCAGTCCCTGTGTATATTACAGAGATTATGAGCCGCTTTGTATACTATAGAGAATAGCAGCCCCTGTGTATATTATAGGGAATAGCAGTCCCTGTGTATATTACAGAGAATAGCAGCCCCTGTGTATATTATAGGGAATAGCAGTCCCTGTGTATATTACAGAGAATAGCAGCGCCTCTGCATATTATGGAGAATAGCAGCCCCTGTGTACATTATAGAGAATAGCAGCGCCTGTGTATATTATAGAGAATAACAGCCCCCTGTGTATATTATAGAGAATAGCAGCCCCTGTGTATATTATAGAGAATAGCAGCCCCTGTGTATATTATAGAGAATAGCAGCCCTGTGTATATTACAGAGAATAGCAGCCCCTGTGTATATTATAGAGAATAGCAGCACCTGTGTATATTATAGAGAATAGCAGCCCCGTGTATATTATAGGGAATAGCAGCCCCTGTGTATATTATAGAGAATAGCAGCCCCTGTGTATTTTATAGAGACTAACAGCCCCTGTGTATATTATAGAGAATAGCAGCCCCTGTGTATATTATAGAGAATAGCAGCCCCGTGTATATTATAGGGAATAGCAGCCCCTGTGTATATTATAGAGAATAGCAGCCCCTGTGTATTTTATAGAGACTAACAGCCCCTGTGTATATTATAGAGAATAACAGCCCCCTGTGAATATTATAGAGAATAGCTGCCCCGTGTATATTATAGAGAATAGCAGCTCCTGTGTATATTATAGAGAATAGCAGCTCCTGTGTATATTATAGAGAATAGCAGCTCCTGTGCATATTATAGAGATTAGCGGGCCCTGTGTATATTATAGAAAATAACTGCCCCTGTGTATATTATAGGGGAAAGCTGTCCCTAAGTATATTATACTGAATAGCAGCCCCTGTGTAAAATATAGACAATAGCAGTCCCTATGCATATTATAGAGAATATCAGCTCCTGTGTATACTATAGGGAATATCAGTCCCTGTGTATATTATAGTGAATAGCAGCCCCTGTGTATACTATAGGGAATAGCAGACCCTGTGTATACTATAGGGAATAGCAGCCCATGTGTATATTATAGAGAATAGCAGCCCCTCTGCATATTATACAGAATAGCAGCCCCTGTGTATATTATAGGGAATAGCAGCCCCTGTGTATATTGTAGTGAATATGAGCACCTGCGTATATTATTCAGAATAGCAGCCCCTGTGAATATTATAGAGAATAGCAGCCCCTGTGTATATTGTAGTGAATATGAGCACCTGCGTATATTATTCAGAATAGCAGCCCCTGTGAATATTATAGAGAATAGCAGCTCCTGTGTTTATTATAGAGAATAACAGCCCCCTGTGCATATTATAGAGAATAGCAGCCCCTGAGCATATTATAGAGAATAGCAGCCCCTGTGCATATTATAGAGAATAGCAGCCCCTGTGCATATTATAGAGAATAACAGCCCCTGTGCATATTATAGAGAATAGCAGCCCCTGTGCATATTATACAGAATAGCAGCCCTGTGTATATTATAGGGAATAGCAGCCCCTGTGCATATTATAGAGAATAACAGCCCCTGTGTATATTACAGGGAATAGCAGCCCCTGTGCATATTATAGAGAATAGCAGCCCCTGTGCATATTATAGAGAATAACAGCCCCTGTGTATATTATAGGGAATAGCAGCCCCTGTGCATATTATACAGAATAGCAGCCCCTGTGTATATTATAGGGAATAGCAGCCCCTGTGCATATTATACAGAATAGCAGCCCCTGTGTATATTATAGAGAATAGCAGCCCCTGTGTATATTATAGAGAATAGCAGCCCCTGTGTATATTATAGAGAATAGCAGCCCCTGTGTATATTATAGAGAATAGCAGCCCCTGTGTATATTATAGAGAATAGCAGCCCCTGTGCATATTATAGGGAATAGCAGCCCCTGTGTATATTATAGAGAAAAGCAGCTCCTGTGCATATTATAGAGAATAGCAGCCCCTGTTTATATTATAGAGAATAGCAGCCCCTGTGTATATTATAGAGAATAGCAGCTCCTGTGCATATTATAGAGAATAGCAGCCCCTGTTTATATTATAGAGAATAGCAGCCCCTGTGCATATTATAGAGAATAGCAGCCCCTGTGTATATTATAGAGAATAGCAGCCCCTGTGTATATTATAGAGAATAGCAGCCCCTGTGTATATTATAGAGAATAGCAGCCCCTGTGTATATTATAGAGAATAGCAGCCCCTGTGTATATTATAGAGAATAGCAGCCCCTGTGTATATTATAGAGAATAGTAGCCCCTGTGTATATTATAGGGAATAGCAGCCCCTGTGCATATTATAGAGAATAGCAGCCCCTGTGTATATTATAGAGAATAGCAGCCCCTGTGTATATTATAGAGAATAACAGCCCCTGTGTATATTATAGAGAATAGCAGCCCCTGTGTATATTATAGAGAATAACAGCCCCCTGTGCATATTATAGAGAATAGCTGCCCCTGTGCATATTATAGAGAATAGCAGCCCCGTGTATATTATAGAGACTAGCAGCCCCTGTGTATATTATAGAGAAAAGCAGCCCCGTGTATATTATAGAGACTAGCAGCCCCTGTGCATATTATAGAGAATAACAGCCCCTGTGTATATTATAGAGAATAGCAGCCCCTGTGTATATTATAGAGAATAGCAGCCCCTGTGTATATTATAGAGAATAGCAGCCCCTGTGTATATTATAGAGAATAGCAGCCCCTGTGCATATTATAGAGAATAGCAGCCCCTGTGTATATTATAGAGAAAAGCAGCCCCGTGTATATTATAGAGACTAGCAGCCCCTGTGTATATTGTAGTGAAAAGCAGCCCCGTGTATATTATAGAGAATAGCAGCCCCTGTGCATATTATAGAGAATAACAGACCCTGTGTATATTATAGAGAATAGCAGCCCCTGTGTATATTATAGAGAATAGCAGCCCCTGTGCATATTATAGAGAATAGCAGCCCCGATGCATATTATAGAGAATAGCTGCCCTTTGAATATTATAGGGAATAGCAGTCCCTGTGTATATTATAGAGAATAGCAGATCCTGTGTATATTATAGAGAATAGCAGCCCCTGTGTATATTATAGAGAAAAGCAGCTCCTGTGCATATTATAGAGAATAGTAGCCCCTGTGTATATTATAGAGAATAGCAGCCCCTGTGTATATTATAGAGAATAGCAGCCCCTGTGTATATTATAGAGAATAGCAGCTCCTGTGCATATTATAGAGAATAGCAGCCCCGATGCATATTATAGAGAATAGCTGCCCTTTGAATATTATAGGGCAAAGCAGTCCCTGTGTATATTACAGAGATTATGAGCCGCTTTGTATACTATAGAGAATAGCAGCCCCTGTGTATATTATAGGGAATAGCAGTCCCTGTGTATATTACAGAGAATAGCAGCCCCTGTGTATATTATAGGGAATAGCAGTCCCTGTGTATATTACAGAGAATAGCAGCGCCTCTGCATATTATGGAGAATAGCAGCCCCTGTGTATATTATAGAGAATAGCAGCGCCTGTGTATATTATAGAGAATAACAGCCCCCTGTGTATATTATAGAGAATAGCAGCCCCTGTGTATATTATAGAGAATAGCAGCCCCTGTGTATATTATAGAGAATAGCAGCCCTGTGTATATTACAGAGAATAGCAGCCCCTGTGTATATTATAGAGAATAGCAGCACCTGTGTATATTATAGAGAATAGCAGCCCCGTGTATATTATAGGGAATAGCAGCCCCTGTGTATATTATACAGAATAGCAGCCCCTGTGTATTTTATAGAGACTAACAGCCCCTGTGTATATTATAGAGAATAGCAGCCCCTGTGTATATTATAGAGAATAGCAGCCCCGTGTATATTATAGGGAATAGCAGCCCCTGTGTATATTATAGAGAATAGCAGCCCCTGTGTATTTTATAGAGACTAACAGCCCCTGTGTATATTATAGAGAATAACAGCCCCCTGTGAATATTATAGAGAATAGCTGCCCCGTGTATATTATAGAGAATAGCAGCTCCTGTGTATATTATAGAGAATAGCAGCTCCTGTGTATATTATAGAGAATAGCAGCTCCTGTGCATATTATAGAGATTAACAGCTACTGTGTATATTATAGAGAATAGCAGCCCCCTGTGTATATTATAGAGAATAGAAGCTCCTGTGTATATTGTAGAGAATAGCAGCTCCTGTGTATATTATAGAGAATAGCAGCTCCTGTGTATATTACAGGGAATAGCAGACCCTGTGTATATTATAGAGAATAGCAGCCCCTGTCTATATTATAGAGAATAGCAGCCCCTGTGTATATTATAGAGAATAGCAGCCCCTGTGTATATTATAGAGAATAACAGCCCCTGTGTATATTATAGAGAATAGCAGCCCCTGTGTATATTATAGAGGATAACAGCCCCCTGTGCATATTATAGAGAATAGCTGCCCCTGTGCATATTATAGAGAATAGCAGCCCCTGTGCATATTATAGAGAATAGCTGCCCCTGTGCATATTATAGAGAAAAGCAGCTCCTGTGCATATTATAGAGAAAAGCAGCCCCGTGTATATTATAGAGACTAGCAGCCCCTGTGTATATTATAGAGAAAAGCAGCCCCGTGTATATTATAGAGACTAGCAGCCCCTGTGCATATTATAGAGAATAGCAGCCCCTGTGTATATTATAGAGAATAGCAGCCCCTGTGTATATTATAGAGAATAGCAGCCCTGTGTATATTACAGAGAATAGCAGCCCCTGTGTATATTATAGAGAATAGCAGCACCTGTGTATATTATAGAGAATAGCAGCCCCGTGTATATTATAGGGAATAGCAGCCCCTGTGTATATTATAGAGAATAGCAGCCCCTGTGTATTTTATAGAGACTAACAGCCCCTGTGTATATTATAGAGAATAGCAGCCAGTGTGTATATTATAGAGAATAGCAGCCCCTGCGTATATTATAGTGAATAGCAGCCCCTGTGTATAATATAGGGAATAGCTGCCCCTGTGTATATTATAAGGAATAGCAGCCCTTGTGTATATTATAGGGAATAGCAGCCCTTGTGTATATTATAGGGAATAGCAGCCCCTGTGTATGTTATAGGGAATAGCAGCTCCTGTGTATATTATAGGGAATAGCAGCCCCTGTGTATGTTATAGAGAATAGCAGCTCCTGTGCATATTATAGAGATTAGCGGGCCCTGTGTATATTATAGAAAATAACTGCCCCTGTGTATATTATAGGGGAAAGCTGTCCCTAAGTATATTATACTGAATAGCAGCCCCTGTGTAAAATATAGACAATAGCAGTCCCTATGCATATTATAGAGAATATCAGCTCCTGTGTATACTATAGGGAATATCAGTCCCTGTGTATATTATAGTGAATAGCAGCCCCTGTGTATACTATAGGGAATAGCAGACCCTGTGTATACTATAGGGAATAGCAGCCCATGTGTATATTATAGAGAATAGCAGCCCCTCTGCATATTATACAGAATAGCAGCCCCTGTGTATATTATAGGGAATAGCAGCCCCTGTGTATATTGTAGTGAATATGAGCATCTGCGTATATTATTCAGAATAGCAGCCCCTGTGAATATTATAGAGAATAGCAGCCCCTGTGTATATTGTAGTGAATATGAGCACCTGCGTATATTATTCAGAATAGCAGCCCCTGTGAATATTATAGAGAATAGCAGCTCCTGTGTTTATTATAGAGAATAACAGCCCCCTGTGCATATTATAGAGAATAGCAGCCCCTGTGCATATTATAGAGAATAGCAGCCCCTGTGCATATTATAGAGAATAGCAGCCCCTGTGCATATTATAGAGAATAACAGCCCCTGTGCATATTATAGAGAATAGCAGCCCCTGTGCATATTATACAGAATAGCAGCCCCTGTGTATATTATAGGGAATAGCAGCCCCTGTGCATATTATACAGAATAGCAGCCCCTGTGTATATTGTAGTGAATATGAGCACCTGCGTATATTATTCAGAATAGCAGCCCCTGTGAATATTATAGAGAATAGCAGCCCCTGTGTATATTATAGAGAATAGCAGCTCCTGTGTTTATTATAGAGAATAACAGCCCCCTGTGCATATTATAGAGAATAGCAGCCCCTGTGCATATTATAGAGAATAGCAGCCCCTGTGCATATTATAGAGAATAACAGCCCCTGTGCATATTATAGAGAATAGCAGCCCCTCTGCATATTATACAGAATAGCAGCCCCTGTGTATATTATAGGGAATAGCAGCCCCTGTGTATATTATACAGAATAGCAGCCCCTGTGTATATTATAGGGAATAGCAGCCCCTGTGCATATTATACAGAATAGCAGCCCCTGTGTATATTATAGAGAATAGCAGCCCCTGTGTATATTATAGAGAATAGCAGCCCCTGTGTATATTATAGAGAATAGCAGCCCCTGTGTATATTATAGAGAATAGCAGCCCCTGTGTATATTATAGAGAATAGCAGCCCCTGTGCATATTATAGGGAATAGCAGCCCCTGTGTATATTATAGAGAAAAGCAGCTCCTGTGCATATTATAGAGAATAGCAGCCCCTGTTTATATTATAGAGAATAGCAGCCCCTGTGTATATTATAGAGAATAGCAGCCCCTGTCTATATTATAGAGAATAACAGCTCCTGTGTATATTATAGAGAATAGCAGCCCCTGTGTATATTATAGAGAATAACAGCCCCTGTGTATATTATAGAGAATAGCAGCCCCTGTGTATATTATAGAGGATAACAGCCCCCTGTGCATATTATAGAGAATAGCTGCCCCTGTGCATATTATAGAGAATAGCAGCCCCGTGTATATTATAGAGACTAGCAGCCCCTGTGTATATTATAGAGAAAAGCAGCCCCGTGTATATTATAGAGACTAGCAGCCCCTGTGCATATTATAGAGAATAACAGCCCCTGTGTATATTATAGAGAATAGCAGCCCCTGTGTATATTATAGAGAATAGCAGCCCCTGTGTATATTATAGAGAATAGCAGCCCCTGTGTATATTATAGAGAATAGCAGCCCCTGTGCATATTATAGAGAATAGCAGCCCCTGTGTATATTATAGAGAAAAGCAGCCCCGTGTATATTATAGAGACTAGCAGCCCCTGTGTATATTGTAGTGAAAAGCAGCCCCGTGTATATTATAGAGAATAGCAGCCCCTGTGCATATTATAGAGAATAGCAGACCCTGTGTATATTATAGAGAATAGCAGCCCCTGTGTATATTATAGAGAATAGCAGCCCCTGTGCATATTATAGAGAATAGCAGCCCCGATGCATATTATAGAGAATAGCTGCCCTTTGAATATTATAGGGAATAGCAGTCCCTGTGTATATTATAGAGAATAGCAGATCCTGTGTATATTATAGAGAATAGCAGCCCCTGTGTATATTATAGAGAAAAGCAGCTCCTGTGCATATTATAGAGAATAGTAGCCCCTGTGTATATTATAGAGAATAGCAGCCCCTGTGTATATTATAGAGAATAGCAGCCCCTGTGTATATTATAGAGAATAGCAGCTCCTGTGCATATTATAGAGAATAGCAGCCCCGATGCATATTATAGAGAATAGCTGCCCTTTGAATATTATAGGGCAAAGCAGTCCCTGTGTATATTACAGAGATTAAGAGCCGCTTTGTATACTATAGAGAATAGCAGCCCCTGTGTATATTATAGGGAATAGCAGTCCCTGTGTATATTACAGAGAATAGCAGCCCCTGTGTATATTATAGGGAATAGCAGTCCCTGTGTATATTACAGAGAATAGCAGCCCCTGTGTATATTGTAGTGAAAAGCAGCCCCGTGTATATTATAGAGAATAGCAGCGCCTGTGTATATTATAGAGAATAACAGCCCCCTGTGTATATTATAGAGAATAGCAGCCCCTGTGTATATTATAGAGAATAGCAGCCCCTGTGTATATTATAGAGAATAGCAGCCCTGTGTATATTACAGAGAATAGCAGCCCCTGTGTATATTATAGAGAATAGCAGCACCTGTGTATATTATAGAGAATAGCAGCCCCGTGTATATTATAGGGAATAGCAGCCCCTGTGTATATTATAGAGAATAGCAGCCCCTGTGTATTTTATAGAGACTAACAGCCCCTGTGTATATTATAGAGAATAGCAGCCCCTGTGTATATTATAGAGAATAGCAGCCCCGTGTATATTATAGGGAATAGCAGCCCCTGTGTATATTATAGCGAATAGCAGCCCCTGTGTATTTTATAGAGACTAACAGCCCCTGTGTATATTATAGAGAATAACAGCCCCCTGTGAATATTATAGAGAATAGCTGCCCCGTGTATATTATAGAGAATAGCAGCTCCTGTGTATATTATAGAGAATAGCAGCTCCTGTGTATATTATAGAGAATAGCAGCTCCTGTGCATATTATAGAGATTAGCGGGCCCTGTGTATATTATAGAAAATAACTGCCCCTGTGTATATTATAGGGGAAAGCTGTCCCTAAGTATATTATACTGAATAGCAGCCCCTGTGTAAAATATAGACAATAGCAGTCCCTATGCATATTATAGAGAATATCAGCTCCTGTGTATACTATAGGGAATATCAGTCCCTGTGTATATTATAGTGAATAGCAGCCCCTGTGTATACTATAGGGAATAGCAGACCCTGTGTATACTATAGGGAATAGCAGCCCATGTGTATATTATAGAGAATAGCAGCCCCTCTGCATATTATACAGAATAGCAGCCCCTGTGTATATTATAGGGAATAGCAGCCCCTGTGTATATTGTAGTGAATATGAGCACCTGCGTATATTATTCAGAATAGCAGCCCCTGTGAATATTATAGAGAATAGCAGCCCCTGTGTATATTGTAGTGAATATGAGCACCTGCGTATATTATTCAGAATAGCAGCCCCTGTGAATATTATAGAGAATAGCAGCTCCTGTGTTTATTATAGAGAATAACAGCCCCCTGTGTATATTATAGAGAATAGCAGCCCCTGAGCATATTATAGAGAATAGCAGCCCCTGTGCATATTATAGAGAATAGCAGCCCCTGTGCATATTATAGAGAATAACAGCCCCTGTGCATATTATAGAGAATAGCAGCCCCTGTGCATATTATACAGAATAGCAGCCCCTGTGTATATTATAGGGAATAGCAGCCCCTGTGCATATTATAGAGAATAACAGCCCCTGTGTATATTACAGGGAATAGCAGCCCCTGTGCATATTATAGAGAATAGCAGCCCCTGTGCATATTATAGAGAATAACAGCCCCTGTGTATATTATAGGGAATAGCAGCCCCTGTGCATATTATACAGAATAGCAGCCCCTGTGTATATTATAGGGAATAGCAGCCCCTGTGCATATTATACAGAATAGCAGCCCCTGTGTATATTATAGAGAATAGCAGCCCCTGTGTATATTATAGAGAATAGCAGCCCCTGTGTATATTATAGAGAATAGCAGCCCCTGTGTATATTATAGAGAATAGCAGCCCCTGTGTATATTATAGAGAATAGCAGCCCCTGTGCATATTATAGGGAATAGCAGCCCCTGTGTATATTATAGAGAAAAGCAGC